>NDXZ01037087.1:0-25523 GCA_003055125.1 Paykullia maculata | reverse complement strand
TTTTTGATTATTAATTAAAAAAAACTGTGTTGACTTTTAACAATTGTTATGTATATTATTTGGAGTCAATTATTAGGTTATTAGATCAATCAATGATTTTAAAAAAAATCAATTTCTACTTTGGAAATAACGACAAAAATTACAGATTGGGTAAGGTATGCTCAACTTATGCAGCTTGGTGTTTTTAAACAAATCTTCGATTGATAAGCAAATAGTAATATATTTTTTTCGTCGTAGCTACAAGATGTTTATCGCGAAAGCAACTCGCTTCGAATACAAATATTTGTGTTTATCTGTTTTAACTCCTACTATATGCTGGAGCATCGGATACATATGATACACTACTTCGTCTAGGTGCAAGCGTGGTTATGAGTATTGGTTTGTGGGTATCCAAGACAACATCCTGCATATTCGTATAATTTTTTTTTGGTTGCACTTGCTTTGCCTTCATTTATGAGCAGAAGTATCCGATACGAAATGCTGTTGTTGATAAAAAAAAACAAACAAAAAACGGGTTACTCTACCCTTCTATTTCTTTTTATTTTGTCATCCCTTGATCCATATGGAATACAGGGTCTCAACCATTTCACTGTACCTCACTCTGTTATTTGCTTCACGAATTACATATTTCCAACTATAATTTGCCGCATGCAGCTCTTCATTAAAAGTTCTTCGCCGGGTATTTGCGGATGCACCGGGGCATCAACTACCTAGGGGGTAAGTAAGTAAGTAAGCACCTAATTAGCACCATTTTTGCTTTGTCTTCTAAGTGCATGACCAATCCATCGCCATATTCGACGTTTTATTTCGTGGATTTTGAGTTGCTCTTAACCACAGCTCCGTATGTCTGTAATCGTTTGTCGATGTTTCTTGTACTCTTCCAAGTCTCGCATTCGTAGAACAAAACCGGTTTTACATTTGAATTAAAAATTTTTAGTTTTGTATTCTTAGATATTTTTTGGCTTTATTTACTGAACCCTAACCCAACCGTATTATTAATAACAATACGAATATGGGCGGAGTTGACTTGCATAATAATGGTGGTGGCTACCTTAGAGTCACCTGCTTGGGCAGCCCTAGTGTCAATGCATGGAAATGGCATCGCATGATTGCTAAAAAACCAAACAGAAGCCTATGAGTCAAATTGATTATAAGAACCTTATAATTAAAACTCTGTTATCTGTTGATCTGGTAAGAACGCCGAATTTACTTAGCCTAATGAGAAAATTAAAGTAACGACGACTTTCAACACCATTGATACAAAATATACAAGAAGTATACTGCCTATACTTATGCTAAGTATAACATAGATTTACATATTGGTAATTATTTCAAGGCCTATCATACAAATTTCAAGTAAATTTGTTTTACCTGCCGTTTTTAAACATTCAATAAAGGAAAATAAATAAAAATAATAGCTTAATTCCTTGATCTTTTGATTCACCTAAAGCTTTAGCTCTTATATTCACTTATCTCGAGTTACCCGTTTTCATAATAAGGTTTATATACCATTTATGTTATTATATTTCATATCATCAAATAACATATCATTTAGACAATTTATAGCTCTAATTATCCCACGGGTCGAAATCTCGACCAGCAGTTTTCTCGGTAATTACAAGCAAAAAAAAATGTTAAAAAAGCCATAAAATTTCATTAAGATATTCAAACATTTTTTTGGTCTGGTACAAAATGGGTTAATAAAATATTTAGTTTGTAAAGTTTTCTTCAATAAATCTTTATTAATTTTTTAAGCTGTTTTTATTGCCAGCAATAAAATGAAATGCAGCAAAAAATAAAAAGGAAAAATTACACTAAACACACAACATTTACTTGAAATTGGAATTGCAAACATGCAGTTAAAACTAGATACACACATATGTACATACATTAAATAATATTGAAATAAGTATTTTCATTAATAAATTTGTTTCTCTTATAAAATGTATTAAAACGATACTACAAATTAAAAATGGCAGCAACCAGCAGCAAACACAAACGATCAAGTGGCAAATCGATGTGAAGTGAAATGTTAATGAAATAAACTTAACGAAAGTTGTAATTAATTGCAACAAAACATTTTTCAAATTTGTTAAATACATTTAATTTTATAAAAGATTAAATACATAACAAAAAATAAATAACAAATGTAGTTTTTTATCGCATTAATTGTTGCATTAGTTGTTGTTGTTAAATGTACAAATTGTATTTAAATGTTCAATTAAAAAAAAGGGACATTTAAATTTGCTTGTTGTTGTTGTTTAGCTTTTTTTCTATTTTAATAGACTTATTAATGAATATTGAATTATAACACTTTAACAAACACAAATTAAAATAGTCAATAGATTAATTAAGACAGACAGGTAGGCGGACGGACACAAATGTCATTTAAGCTTAAACAAAAGTTAACTAAAAGTCACTTTAATGGGAGGTGAATATTATTTTATAACACGAAAACAAATGGAAAGTTTAACTGAAATTAAAATTAATTGTTTCTATGCACTTTATTTTTTTTTTCTAACGCAACGTCAAAGCAAATGGATGGTTGATAAAACAGGGCAGGGGGTAAAGATTTAATATTTGCATTTACAATGACATGCAGTGGTTTTATGTAAATTTTAAAAAGGGTTTTACCACTAACATTTATTATAAATTGTAAATGAGGTGTTGCCTTAAATAAACATTAAAATCTGCCAGTTTTATACGATATGTGGAATAAAGAAAAACGGGGAAGAGAAATTTATAATTAAATTGCAACTCTGAGAATAAAATTATTAATTATTTTAATTATTATTTTTATTATAATAACAATCAATTATTTTAATTGCTAAAAAAAGCCCGCTAAAACAAAAATTAATTGATTTTCTTCTTCTAGATTCTAGTCAAACACCTGCTAAAACTTCAGCTAAAAAGAAAAAACTCTCCTCAGCCATAGCGCCACCTTCAAATGTTACTTTACCGCCTGATGTCAGTCCTTCGGGTAGTAGTGACAGTTTGATACGTGAACGCTTGGCACCCTCGTCCATGAGTACAACACCACCTGCCACCAATATGGAAACAACTGAAGACGATTCGGATTCGGGTTCAACGGATGCAAGACGCAAGAAAAAAGCCCGAACAACTTTTACCGGCAGACAAATATTCGAATTGGAAAAACAGTTTGAAATCAAAAAGTACCTTAGTTCAAGTGAAAGAACGGAAATGGCGAAATTATTAAATGTGACGGAAACACAGGTAAGTTAAAAGATTTAAAATTTTCCTAATGAGGCTAAAAAGTTTTTAACTTTTCAAAAGGCTATTAAATAGTTTGCATTTAAGAAGCTTATGCGTTAAGTGGAAAGTTTTACAGCCAAACCTAAACAAGAGCGGCAAGCGTTTTTAGCTGTAAGAAATCCTCATGCCCATACCATTTGTATAAAGCAAACTGAAATAACGCGGCGGCAACGCACGACGGTTGGATAATCCAATTTTGACAACGCGCAACAAAACAAATGAAATTGTCAAAAAATTAAAACTGAAAATTTTAAAAAATTACAACTAAAAGTTTAAAAAAAGTACAACTGAATTTTAATTGAAAAATATTTTATTTTATTTTTTTGTTGTTTGTTATTAAAAAACAAATTGTTGTCAAAACATCCCAGAGTTGTTAGATGTTTTTCAACCCTGTTTCTATTATTGACATAGCGTTGACGCTTTTGTTTAGGTATATACCTTTAGCGTTAGCGCGAGGCGGAAGAAAACTCAACGCTTGACGCCCTTGTTTAGGTTTGTCTGTTAGAAGCTTAATAACGTGTGAACATTTTGTAAAGCATTTATTATTGCTCAGACGTAAGTATTCTAGCATATTGTTGGGGGGGGTGTAAAATATGCGTATGTGTAATATAAAATATACTTAAAGTTACTCATACGACTAATTAGCTCTTAGCAAACATAAATCTGGTTGTAGGTGTACATTTTCTCTTTATATTTACAATAAAAGAAAATAATTGTATATTAACTGTTATATAAAAAAAAAATAAAATTAGTACTTTTTCGAGCACTATTATTTATATGCCTCTATGTTTTACAAAGAAACAAATTTTGAATCATTTTATAACATACAATGTTCATATTAAAAGCGTTGTAAGAATGTGTTAAAATGTTTAACGAAATTTTTTAAAATACACTAAATTACATTAAAACACTTAAGATTTGTTTTAAAATAATTTAAATTTTTCTCTTAAAGAATTTCATCTCTAGTAAATCCCCACCATAATCTAGAAAATATATTAGCTTTTTAACACAACAACAATAAAAATAATTTGACTAAACCATGGCATATACATACACACATATATTATATTAAGAAGACAAACGAAATCCCAAAAAATCACTAAGTAACCAATAAAAATCAAATAAATTTTAAATAAAACAGCAGAAATTGAAAAATGACAACATGAAAATAAAATCAACAATGTTAATCTAATGTACAGCAGCAACAACAAAAACAATAAATGCTTATTTGCCACAAATATAAAACATGCAAACATGCATATAAACTTAATCCAAACATTACAATAAAATGAAACAGACATACAATTTATATTATTGTGCACTTAAATACCTAAAATTAATGTATGTATGCTCAAATCCACACACTCATACTCATGTTTATAATAAAAATGCACACATACATACAACAATATGTGCAAGAGGTCGTGTGTGTATGTCGAAAGAGAGATATAAACAAATTTAAACTGTCATCAACAAACTGTAAAATAGCCTAAAGTCAGATAAAAATCAATTAATTACTCAGCCACATACCACATAACTTAAATACTTTTTGTAGTTGTTTGTGCTTTAGTGATGATGTTGTTGTTGCTGCTGCTACTGCTGCTACAAAAACAATCAACATAATACATGCATAATGAATGCAAATGTATTTAATTTTGGGAAGCTGGTTTACAGAATATTAAAAGAATTTAAAAATTTAAATGTTGAATTAATGATTGAAGAAATATTTGCACAGAGAAGTGTATTTTAAAACAGGAAGTTATCGAAAATTTATTTTATAAAGGAAATGTTCTATTTTTATACCCTTATCACAGGTGACAAGGGTAAATTCTACAATATTCATTTGCTCCCAGAAAGTATATATTTTTTGAATCCTTATAGATAGGGAAGTCGATTTAGCCATGTCCGTCTGTCCGTCTGTTGAAATCAAGTTTTCTCAGCCATACGACATTGGGGCGTACGGACCCGGTCTGGTATCAAACAATCAGAAATTTCCCCAAAATTCTTGCTTTTTAAAATCACCAAAATCCGACAATTAACGAGGTACATATAAGCAAACATTTTTTGTTTGTTTTTTACACAAAAGTTATTATATTTGTGTATAACACATGACTTTTTGGGAAATTAAAAAAAAATTAAATAATTGGCCCAAAATTAGCAAAGATATGGGACTAAAATTAATATCATAAAAAATTAAGTTTTCTAAGACTTTAAATACCTTTCGGACATGTAAATACACAGGTACATAAATATACTTAATGAAGTGTATATAAGATTGACACAGTACAAGTAATTGGGTTTCTTTTAGTAAAATTGTGTTTTGCTTATATTTAATTATTAAATTTGGTAAGATGTATACATAGAATTTGCTTTTTTTCCAATTTTTCAATTTTTATAAAAAAAAATGCTAATAAAATTTTAAAACTAGAAAAAATGGTCATTATTTTCAGTTAAATTTTTTCTACAAAAAACAAATTTTTAGAAATTTTGTCGCTTGAAATAAATTTCTTTTAAGACACATTTGTGAAAAATTTGTTTAAGTAAAGTTTAAGCAAATTTTCGCTTAAAAACAAAAAAGATTTGAACAGCTTTTTTAATATTCGATTAATGGATATTAAGTGTAATTTTTCTTTCTTGATTTACTTTTTATAAGTTCCGATAGAAAATATTTATTTAATCAAAAACTCAAAAAATCAAACGGTTTTTTTATAAAATGTATAGAAATTAAAAAAAGTTTGTTTAAAAAAATGGCATAAATTATTCTTTAATTAAAAATATATTAAAAATTTTTATTGAAATTTTTTTTATATTTTTTCTTGTTAAACAAAGCTTTTGATTATATTTTTAATATATTATCTAGGCTTTGCCTCCATTGCTGTGTTGGCGTTCGTTCTTCTCTTTCCAACTTTGCATTTACCAATTATTTTTTTTTGTAAATTCCCATCTTTTTTAGAATTTTAAAAACATAAAATCTTCTCCATTTTTCCTAATATTTATTTGATCTGTATGAAGTTTTAAAGAAAACATGAACTACATTGTCGTTAACGTTAGGGCCTAAATGCTCCTCAGCTTTCAGAATATCAATTGGAATTTGAGTTAAAACTAATAAAAATCGAGAGCAACCGCAACATTTAAAAAAAATATATTATTTTCAGAATTTTTTAATTTTTTTCTTATAGAAAAACCTATAATAAAAAATGTCGACACTTCATTCTTTAAAGTTCCTTTAAAAATTACATGGAAAAATATTTTAAAATTATTAAAATATTGAATATATACAATAGGTACATACATATATATAATATGTATGTATGTATAGAACAAATGTTTCCGATTGCAACATAATATCGATGTAGACATGTGTGTACATTTGTGTAGCCCTTTCGGTGTGAGTGAGTTAAATGAATTTCGATGTTGCTGATGGGTAAAAGGACGGCATAAATAATGTGTATGACTACTTATTGAAAATGTTATGGAGGAAAGTTTTATACATTTTTATTTTGCAATCAATAATTACATAAGAATATACATACATAAATATATAAGTACATTAACTTATTTACATAAATTTTAACAAAACTAGCGCAGCATTAAAATGTTTTAAAAATAAACTCAGAAAATATTTGCAGGAAGGACCCCTGTCTTACTTATGCTAACACAGAAAGTCCTTGAAATTAAAACAAAAATTATAAAGGAAAGTATAGAGGTTGAAGTCTTAGTGCTTTTTGGGCTCGGAATAAAAAGGAGTCTAAAAAAGTAAAACATGTAAGAGTAACGCTGCATATGAAACACACATGGAAAGGTCAAGTGGAAAAGAGAATAAAGAAGGCAAAAAGCATTTCCCTTACTGAAAGCGAGTATGGGACAAAAAGTAGGGTAACTCACCTATGGCTACATCAATGAATTTACTCAATAATTTTCAAAAAAAAAATTTAATCTGCTGATGTTGCACTGATAATTTTTAATCAAATCTATTGCAAATTCAGATTTTATTTCAAACAATTTCAATTAAAAGAACATAACCATGTTGAAACAAATATTTCAAATAATTTTAAATTGAATGAGAGCATGTAGTTGGTCATAAAACTGTTGTTTTTGCCACCGTCTTCTTGTTTGTCATTTAATACATGTCTGTGTTAGGATTAAGAGAGAGGAGTGAGTCAGAAAATAAAAAAAGGAAAGATGTTTTTAAAATAAAATAAAAGTGAAATACATACGTCACGCGATGCGGCAAATTACATTTTGCATATTAAGTTCACAGAAATATAAACATTTACAAACATTTCATTTTAATATTCTGTGCAATAAATGTACAAAAACAACAACAACTCACCAAATATATGTTTGCAACATTTTGTAATGCAGTTGGAGTTAATCAAAAACATGTAACAGGAGTTGGGTGTAAAACTGAAATAATGTCTGATGTCATGTCTACCTGCCACAAATATCAAATATAGACATTAAAAACTATCTTTGTAAATGAATAAGTACAAATATAATTTGGAAGGCCCGCAATAAAAAAAAATCAATAACAATAGGAGTTTTAAAAAAAATTCAATAAATACAAATTTATTACGTCGTTTAAAAAAAAAAATGTTTAAACAAAATTCGGAAAAAACGTTTCTTAATGCGCTTAAGGTGCCTTATTATAAATATTCTTTTGTTTTATGCCTAAAAAAATTTGACAATTCTACAAATTAATTCAAAAACATATTTGAGGGATGCACAAGCCACTCATATGTCATATGTCCTAAAAATTTTAAATGGTTTAAGTTACTTTTTAAACTAAAAGTGTCCTAAAATAATATGACTCTGACTGCTATGTTAATTGTGCTGTCGTAAATAATCCTTAGCCAAACAGAAAAAGCAATAACAAAGAACTTAAACCATTTTAAATTTTTAGGACATAAGACAATATGATTTCATAAGTTGCTTGTGAATGCCCCAATTGTTAAGTTTTTAAAATGTTGTGTTATTTTTCCCTTACTAAACATATTTCTTTTTAATGGGAATTTGTTATTAGGACATACTTACAGGAAAAAAATCTTTATTATAACCTCTTTGCTTTATTATAACCTAATTACACAGCAATTGTTGTAACTTAAATTTTAGATTTCGCGATGTTAACTTTAATAAAGCTTTTAAACAAACTGACCATTATTGGATACTGTTAACAAGTTCTAAAAGTTTTTGTGATTGCAAAAGTCTCCTAATCATTATGAGTATAAATCGAAAATTACTGAATTGAATTAAATAAAACAGCTGCCGTATGCCCTGGTGGACCATGTTAGATTATTTAGTTTTTGCGTGTTGCCGAAGTGTTAAATTAAAAATAAATTTAACTGATTTTGTTACAAGATTTTAACTAATTTATTCATTTAACAAATCTTTATGGAAACTAAATTAAACTAGTTTACAGTAGAAGAAAATATGTAATGAAGGATATCGCCAATGCTGATGACAAGTCTCTAAGTGTATAACAACTAATAACGTGTAATGCGTTCCGTTGGCATTATCTTACAGATCACAAATTCTGCTTTGCTAAAATTTTAAATTAAAGAGTTTGTAAATGAGATTCTTGGAACCGAATTTCGGTTGCGGGTGTTGATGACGAAGTAACCAAACTCTGCCTCTCTTCCGCTTAGCAGGGACAATAATTGCAATTAACGACTGTGACTTTTCACTCATCCAAATTGAACTCGACACTTCAAATTCAGTCAATAATTTTATCTCAAAAAAAAAAATTCTCGAGCAGATAACGGTTTAAAAGTGTCGATATTTAGAGTGAAATTGTGAGAAATCAAATCCTAAAAAATCTCAAATGAAATAGTGAAGGAGCCATCAGAATTAGAAAATTCTCTAATTAACCTGTTTCCATTTTTAATGGAGTCTACTCATGACTAAAACATTTACTAAAGGAACAACAAATCAAATTAAATTTGTTTTAACTGGACACATAACAATTAATGCATGTATAAATAATTAAACAATTTTTTTATTATATGCGAATGTTTGTTTGCTTTTATTGTTTGTTAATTGCTTAGACTCGTTTTAGCTAAGTTTAGTATGCAAAAACATAAATTTACGTTATTATTGAATTAATAAAAATTTCCATAGCTTACAGCTATAAACTACTTTGTTTGGAATATTTTGTTTAATTATCTTTTTTATACGTTTACGGTTTTGCGTAAATAGTTGCAAATAATTAAAAGTGGAACATTTAAAGAGATGATATTTCAGAGAAAAATATTATTGCTCCACTGTGTGGTACAAATTTATTGGCTGTAATATTTGAAAAGTTTCTTAAAATCCAAATTTTTAGTTAAGCACTTATGAAAAAAATTAATTTGCACTAATATACATTTTGTCTACTTTCTTGGATCTCTCATGTCAACCACGTAAAACCAACAAGTAATTCTTTCAAATTCCTGCTTGTCAAATTTAATATTTTTTCTAATTTACTTAAACACATTTAGATAATGTAGCCGCTTTGAAAATACAAACGAAATCAACATTGTACTTGCATTATGAGGCCTCTAATATTTATTTTATTGGTGGACTCTGGGCAGACACAAATTCTCTATGATCTGTGGTGTCTTTTTACGAGTAATAAATTTGCAACATATTTAACATTTAATTCGTAAATGTTGTTAAATGAGCCGCAAGTACTTGAGTTTTTATTTTTTTTTATTTATTCTTTATACTGTATTCGCATTAGATGCATTTAATAGTTGAAATTTAGATGTTAAATGTAAATGTTTGGGTTTGTCATGTGCAACAATTTGCAGACATTATCAAAAATGTCAGCCATGAAATACGATCAAGTTAAATTAGCTAAAAATGAGAAGAACAATTTTTCATATGCAACAAAGACCTGTTAGCATATAAATACCACATACTTAAGTTACATTTAGTTTGAGGCAACAACATTGTTGCATCATAGTATTTATTGTAATAAATTTTGACCTCAAAGTAAATTTTTCTCTGTTCCTTTTATTGTACAAATAGTTTTGTTTTGTTATTAAATCGTCTTTCTTTTTTCTTTTATTTTAATTTTTGTTTTTCCTTAAATATTTTTGAAAAATATTTTATTTCGTTGCTGGATCTGTTTGTCTGCCACATTGCAACAAGCAATAATATATTGCAATAGGAATACATTGTATACATATAAGTATGTGCGTATGTAAGACAGCGGACCCAGCCAGCCAACAAATTTTTTTTTAACAAGTGTAGGCATTTAGTTGGCAATTTATTAAATTTGTTGGCAAAATGCAATGCAATAAAATAAAGACGGGTTGTCAAAAACAAAGACTAAGTATTCAATTTGTACTCACGCTGCAATGCCCACTGTTATATGTTTGTATGTATGTATGAGTATTTATTGTTAATGGATTTCAGCGATTATCTGACAGCTTAAGCAATTTGCCATGTAGTCAATGTTATTGAATTTGCTTCGTATTGAGAGTTTTGACAAATCAATTTAAAAAAAATTGGTGAAAGGTTTATTGTTTCAAATAAATAAAATATATTATTTTTATTACAGCACTTTTGCTTTAAAAAAAGTTTAACATTTGATTTGAGTTTGTTTGGAAATGACGGCAAAGCGACAATTAAAGACGTATGTTAACTTTGGTTTCAAATAAAAAATTAATTTATATTCATAAGAAATTTAATTACAAAGTTTAATAACAACTATTTTTTAAACTTTTTGCTGACTTTAACCAGATTTTTTATAAATTCATGTTTAATAAAAACTTTTGACATTTCCAAAAATTATGTATTTGTTTTTAAAAATGTGTTAAAACCAAGCAATAAAAGTTCAGTTTAACAAACGTTTTAAATAATTAATTTTTGAATTAGAATATTATAAGTTTCATTTTTTTAATTCCTGGGTAAATTTCCATTAAAAGTTTTATATAAAAAAAAAATTTATTTATATATTTTAAAAAATATTGTTTTCATAAAAAGTTTTTTTTTAATTTTCTATTTTAAAAAAGTTTTTGCAAATATTCTTAATAAAAATGTTTCACAACTTTTTTTTATTAAAAAGCTTATTTATGAAAAAAATCTTTTTCATAAATATTTTATTTTTTTCTGTTTTATTTCTGCATAATTTTTCCTAACAAAAGTTGTCGATAAATTTTTTTAAGTTTCTTTTATAGAAAAAAATTACAATATTTGCGGTCTATTTCCATTCCTTTTCCTGCTAACCATTAAACTGATTTTTACCAAATTTCTGTTTATTTATCAGTTTAAAACTTTTATTTGCTTTTTCCTATTAGTGTTTGTTGAATAACTTTATCATTATTAAAATTTAGTGAAAACATGCATAAATTTGTAATATTTTGTCAATAAATCTCAATTAATATCACTTGTTTTGTTAAATGTGCGCCAGTTTGTTTGTGTATTTAGGCATACAAGTAAATTCACTTTGCCAGAAGTCATTTTAGAACATACTTTAATTGATTTTGTTTTGGTTATCGTTTGTGTTATTTTTATTTAGGCAAAACCATATATTAGAGTTTTCCATTTTCCAGAATAGTTTTCCTCGGATCCTGCATTTTTAACAATCTCGCGTTTTCATTAAAAACCAATCTTCACTAGTAAAAACACAATACATGAGTGTGTGTGGGTGTGATTTAACATTAATGTATAGACAGTACTTTGTGCTGAATAAAATAAATTGAATAGAACTTTTAATCTACTCTTCCGATTGCTTTGAAACTTTAAACATCTAAAGAGAAGGAGTTGGGCTTTTAGCATATTCATTTTGAAAGAAAACCCCAAAAGTAAAATGCAGATATAGTGGACTAAAAGTTGACGGCCTTAATTGTGATTTTTTAACAAATCAATTTTTTTAAAAAATCTTTAAACATTTTTTTAATCAGCACAGCAACGAAAATTACTTTATTTTGTTTAGAAAGGTATCGGAATTCAGTTTTTTTATACCCTTCACCTAAGGTGCTAAGAGTATATATAAGTTTGTCATTCCGTTTGTAATTTCTATTCTGAATCCTTATAGATAGGGAAGTCGATTTAGCCATGTCCGTCTGTCAGTCTGTTGAAATCAACTTTTCTCAGCCCCCCGATGTCAAACGATCAGAAATTTTCCGAGATGCTTGCTATTAAAAATCACCAAAATCCGACAATTAACGAGATATAGCAAAAAAAAATTTTTTTTTGAGATATAAGCAAAAAAAAATTTTTCGAGATATAGGCACAAAAAATTTCGTAATTTTTTTTTTATTTTTTTTACACGAAAATGAATTATATTTGTGTGTAAGACATGCCTTGTGAGAAATTAAAAAAAAAAAATTTTTTTTTGAGATATAAGCAACAAAATTTTTTTCGAGATATAGGCAATTTTTTTTTTTTACACGTAAATACACGCAGTGAAGGGTATATAAGATATGGCACAGCCAAATATAGCGCTCTTACTTGTTTTAATTATCTTTAGCTTTACACATAATATTCAATCAATTCTATATTAAAGGAATGGTTTTATGTAAGTTATTTTAACTTTTCTACAAATTCTTTAATTAATATAGTGTTAACAACAATTAAAATATTAACCTAAAAATTGCAATATTTTTCAAATATGTGGTGAAGGATATCTAAGGCTCGTCAAGCCGAACATAGCACTTTCAGTTGTTTTTTTTTGCTCATGTTGGTTTATTTCATAAATCAATACTTAATATATTTTAAATCAAGTAGCAAAATCACACATATTTTGCAACTTTCATTTCATTCTGACCACAACGATTTCAAAAGGCATGAGTCTAATTGAGGGAAAATAGATAAATTCATTGATCATTAGGAATATAGAAACAAAAACTTATCAAATGGCTTTGAACCAAATAATTATTATAACAATAACAATATCAATATTAACAATAATTACCCGAACATATTGTTTTAATAGCTTGTTTATGTGACCATAAATAATTATAGCCTTAAATGTGTGAATGTATGAGTAAATGAATACAAATGTAGGTTTGTATATGGGTGCACATGTAAAGGACCTCAAGTGTTATTTGTTATAATGTGCTTTAACAACATAATGCAGGAGTTGAACAATGTTATGATAATTATTTGCAATTATTTAGAAAATTTTGCAAACTGTATTTAAAATGTTATTATTATGTAATTAAATATTTAGTTTTTGTTTTAAGTTGTTATATTTTTAGATTTTAGGTGGCAAGTCAATTTACAAAATCATAATTGACTTAATTAATTGCAAGTTTAAGTTTGGCAATTTACCAACAAAAAAAAAAAATAATAGGGGAAGAAATTTATGTATTTGGTGATTTGAAAGTATTAAATTTTTGCTTAAAACGAAATATTATAACAGAAAAATTTTTAAAACGCTTTAATATCAGTTAAAAACAAATACAAGCATTCTTTGATCGGTATTTTAGTGTTGGATGTAAATATCATCTATTTTACTTACAGTTTATTACACAGAAAAAAAAGTGTTGTAAATACAATTAAAAGTTTAATTAAAACTCAACCAACAATCAAAAAGTGTTGATGATGAAATCGTAGCTGGTTTCGAAAATGCATTCCACTCGGCTAGAGTCGGGAAACTTACTTTTTCAGAATGTTCTTTCAATTATCAGAAACAAAAAATTAGTTTCTTCATAATAAGAAAATTTAAAAATTAACTTTAGCCAGAATAAATAGCAAATTCATTATAATAAAATAAGTTTGACTAAAAAAAATTAAAAATTATTTTATTATATTATTCTGACCTTACGATGTGTGTAAATCAACATGTTGTACAATTATAGATAAGAAAATAAGAAATTTCAAAGAAAGAACATTTTTAAGTCTCAATATATATATTTCTTTTGGCAGATGAATTAATGTTAAAAAAATTATAGCCCTTAGGAAAATTTGTTCGAGCAGCCACAGCGCTTTTATTTATCAATTTTTAAAAATATTTTCATATTTGAATTCTGCTTCAAAGATTTTGTCAAAATTTTTCTAGAAATAAGGAAATTATCTAAGTTTAGAAATTATTGAAAAATTTACTCAATGCCTTTATATAATCAGTGTCAAAATCTAAACAAGTTGCAACCTTGATCAGCTGTTGCATTTTAGCTTAAGATAAAACTAAGAAAATTTCTGGCAACGCACTTTAAAATGCACTTGATTTAAATGAATTTCGTTATTAATATTTTTTCGGTCTTTCATGTTTCCTCTTTCATTTTAACGTAGCCATATGTACATATGGGTTTATGTGAATGTAGTCAGGATCGTAATTATAAATGAAAATTAATTTCATTTTAATTAAGTTGTGGTTTTTTCTCCAAACACTGCTCATGGTTTTATTTATATATTTTGTTTTACTTATTTGTTAGTTTATTTAATGTATTTAATTATTCATAAACGTTGATTTTCAAAATTATCAGCATAAAAATATGGTTGCATATTTTTAAGAGATGATGACGATGTAGAAGGGGGAGGGAAAAACGCTGATTGAAATATTTTTCACGATATTAATTATGTTTTATTAAAATGATTTATATTTACTTGTTTTCATGATTGAATTTGACTATTAAGTTTATACATTAAGTAGTTTATATGAAAAATAGTTAAGCAGTAGAACGGTAATTTAATGGCTGAATTTTATTATTATTTCATTTATATATTTTAATTATATAAATAAGTAAAAAGTTTATATAATCTTTTGTGGTTTATTCGAGAACAACATAAATGAAAATAAAATATTTTACATTTTCCATAAGCCCATACAAATGCAATTAGTTACAATTATTATTCTTTTGCTTACAGGTCAGAACTTATAAAAACAGAACAATAATAATAAAAAAAAATTGTAATTAATTTAAAAGGTTACACGTGACAATAGAATTATATTTATAATAATTCAATTTAATATTAATTATTTGTTCATTCGATTGTATTTTTGTTTTCGTGTGATTTTATAATTATTTCATGAATTATGGCAAATTCAAATACATATGTATAATTTTTTTTCAATAGTTTAATAGGAAAAACAAACACATCTTTACATGTTTCAACGAAATTTCAATTTGTTCATTATTAATAGTTGAACAAAGAGTTTCTTATCGTATAATATTGGATTTGTGGCTAGAAGTTTCATAAGTTTTGCGGTTTTAATATTGTAAAAAACCATTATATTAAATAACAATTATGAAACAAATCTGTTATTATAATTGCCGTCAATGTTTTTTATAATTTATTTTTCTCTAAATAATTGTGGTCATTTATATTAAAACGCTAAACATTATGTCAAAAAAAAAAATACATTTATACATGAATATAATTCAAATTAGTAAATCTGTGGCAAAAAGGAATAACAGCTTAAGTCAAAGTAGGCGAAGTATAAGCATTCTTTTAATTTTTTCATTTAAAAGTACTCTTAAGCGAATTTTGAATTATTTTGGTCAAAATTAATGAATCAAAATCAATGAATAAGTTTTTTTTATCGCATTTTGGTAAAACTGTATGTGTATAATGGTCGTCTACCTTTTGAGTGATTTAAACGATCTAAAAATGGCGACGCCAATTCACATAAGAAAAAGCGTGTTTAGCCAGAGGCTTTACTTTTAAATACAAGAAGTACTTGCAGAATTATTAGGAGTAGATCAAGCAATGAATTCCAAACATTTAAAAGCACTAAGACTACGAGTGCAAGGAGTAATACGAACTGAAGTCAAGAGACTTTAAGGAGCGATTGTGCATGTCTGAAAAGCTGATTAAGCGTCACAAAACGTGTCGTTTCTACTTCGAATTGCTACTTGCAATTACAAATGGATAACAACATATATAATCCAAAATGCGAAAAATTGCATATAAAGCCATGTCACCGTAACGTGTAAGTATTACTCTGCATTTGGTTGGAAAAAAAAAATAGTGTCATACATTATAATATGTTAAAAGATTTTAAGAACTTTAATATTTGTTTTATAATTTATCTTAATTTGTTGAAAGTGTCTTAATTGTCCGATGAAACGAGGCATTTATGGCGCCCTCAAAAGACCATAAAGTCATAAACAAAACAAAATGTTTTAACAAATCGTGTTAGGTATCAAATAAGGAGCCTAATATATGTATGTATACGTCGTTAACTGTTGCACGTGGTTTTTCTTGCATGCACCCCCTTTAAATAAAAATATTTTCTAAAATCACGCCTCAGATGTAAACCAAACATATTTTCTCGTTAAAATAGATTAAATAAAAAGTAAATTTAAATCCTAAGTATTGAAAAGTCACGCTTGAAAAAGTATCATACAAGAAAATATTCTTATCTCAAATTCTTACAAACAATCTATGCAATATTTGCTGTCTATTAAATAAACAACTTCCAAGTAATACATTTAAATGCATTTCAAACATATTTTATAATGATGTTCAAAGGAAACCCGTGGTCGTATATCACTTTATTCTGTATTGTTTTATTAGGGCAGGTAACAAACGACTACGACTATCATAGTGTAGGGTATAATAAGCAAATGCATTAAAACAATAGCACCATCAGCTAAATTAATAAATTCATAAATATTAAAATTAATGACCTAAACAACACATGTGTCAATAAAATACTCATACATACATACATATTTTCAAACGAAAAGAATGTAATTGATTTCTTTTTTCTTTAAATATATTTTAAGTTTAATTAACATGAAAAATATTTAAAACTCATATAATAAATATTCATAAATGGGTGGGAAATTCTCTTGTTTTTCAATTTAAACCATTAAATTAGGGCGTCTCATTATTATAAAAATAAAATATTTTGACTTACCATAAAAGTCCGAGATAGTGGTCTAATTGCAGAATCTTTTGTTAGGTAACATGTTTAATTGGGGTGTTTTGAAATCATAAAGTTCTGAAAAAATAAAAAATAAAAATTTTGATAATCTTACATAGAGTTATTTTTTTAAAACAAAGAAACTTTTTTAAACTTTATATTTTTTCCATTAAAACAAAGTTATAAAAAATACTTTTTTTTAATTGATTCTCAAAATTAAGAATATGAAACAGAAACTTGGCAATATTTGAAAATCACTTTTTTAAATTCAAAACAAAAATCGAATATAAGAAAATTGTATTTTTATTTTTTTAAGCATTCACAAGCCAGACTTCATGTTGTTAATAGTTAGAGCATAAAAATGTTAATTTAATTAAATTTTCTGACATTTCTTTTTATTAAGAATCTTTTATCAAAAACATAATTTTAAAATTGTAAATAGAAAACCTTTACAAAATATCGCAAAGGGAATGCAATAAAATGGTCGATGCACAGTTAGAAGATAAACGTAAGAAAACCTTTAACAAACTCATTTTTGAAACCCCCTTAAAAACAAAATTTATATGGTTTTTTATAAAACACATTTCCTACTGCATCCATTTAATTATAACCACACACATGCACATACATACCTTGGCATGTACACATAGTAATATATTTGCATATGTGTGTGTGTGTGTGTGTGTGTGTGTGTTAGTGTGCTATTTAATGCCCAAAGCAACTACGTTTATTATTGGCCATATAGACGCATTAAAAATTAAAATGAATAAAAAGCAAAAAAAAATGTTTTTTTTTTTTGTTTAAACAAAAGTGTTGATTCAAATTATTTTTACTTTACCCACACACATGCATATATACAGCCAAATACATTTGCAAAACGTACCAACTGTTTTCAGTTTAAATTTATTTAAACAATTTAATTTTATTGTTGCTCTTAGCTTATATACAGTACCGTGCAATTTTATAGCCGTGAATAGTTTTGACTCAGAATTTCATGTTTTTTTATAAAAACGATTAAGTATTTGTTTGAAATTATTTTAGAAATGTGTTCTTTATTTGTAGACCTTTTTGAAAGGTAGGTCCTTTTGAAAGGCCCTTAAGCCGAAATATTATTAAAAGAAAATTATTTAAGAAATTTATTTTAACATGTATTGTCAAGGTATAAAAATATTTGGCCAATTCACAACCTGTGTTGAATGGTTGTATTAATGTATATTGTTACAATTCTAAGCAGATTTGTTTTTGTTTAACAAATATTTTATTTTTGCAACTTTCTTTGCTTTAAAAAATGTATGTCTTTCGTCAGTCCATACGTTTATAGGGTGGCTAAGGTTTAAAGGTTGTGCAGCTCCATCCATAACCTCAATCCCATTGTTAGGAAACACAATTTTACTGCTAAGTTTATATTTTAGATGCTTGTCTTTTTACAAATTGTGCTTTAAAGGCATATTTTAGCAGCATATTGTGTTGATAACAGTTTTCAATATATTGTAAAAAAAAATTAGCTTCTCCTTTAACTCTGTCATTGGAATTCAAATTTATTTCTTTATTCCGTTTACATCTTATTGACTGATTTATCTATTTATATCTTATTTTTTAAGGCTTTAGAGATAAATTTTAGTGGAACATCCACTAGCATTTTTAATTAATTTTTAAGGTTTTCCATTTAAAATTGTTTTTTTTCGACCAGTACTAAAAAAATACTGCCAAATACTGCAAACAAAAAGTAAATAAAGCAAAAAATTACAGTAATTAGAAAAAAACATCTTGTTAGAAATGGAAATGTACTGTTATTTTTTTATTGCACGATACTGTACCAACATACATGCATGTAGTTGTTGTTTACTTTCATATTTGTTTAAAAAGCTCCGCCTATATAGATATAGATTTTATTTGAAAACAAAAAATGCTATAGATTTTTCGACACGTATTTCAATACAAGAGAGATATAGACAAACAAATATGCAACAAAAACAATTATTTATATTTAATACAACGTTTTAGGTTTTGCATCATTCTCTTAAGAGGCGTGATTCAAAATGAATTATTTTAATTGTTGCTCATAAAATATTCACATTTAATGTGTTAATAATTAAAAACAATTTGTTAATTGTTTTAATAGTTTGTTTTGGGTATTTTTGCAAATACATATTTTGTTTGCGTTTAAATAATTTTTTTTTTATTTTGCCCAAAATATTTAAAAAAAAATTTGTACAAATTTATGGTAAATAACGCTTAAATGCCATATTTTATTTAATTAACTTTAAATTGTATTTTTTTTTCATTTCAATTAAATTCTTATAATTAATTATTTTTAATTTTTTGTTGCTGCGGCTTTTCAGTTTTTAGTTATTTTCCAACCATTTTCCCATAACTAACTATGTTAATTGGCTTTAGCTAAATGTAAGCAGTAAAAACTTAATACATATAAATAAATTATGTACACTAAAAGAAAAACAGGTATCTATAAAGAAAACTACACATGTTGCCTCACATTTTTCAGTTTAAAAGGCGAGAATGTCTAAAGAAAACCATTTTTTGTGAATAAATTATGTCTCAGTAATTGATCAACCAATCTTAATGGTGTTTAGTAGTAAAATTTTGTAAAATATGTCTAGTAACGCAATGGCCTAAATTGAACCATTTATAGACTTTAGAAAAATGATTTCTACCGACACGTATCGATGCTTTGTAATTAACTCAGGGACATTTCATTAAAATCATAAAAACATGATGTTTGAATGGCAAGTCTATAAAAAGAAGAAATACAAAGCGTGCACTTACATAAGGTTCGTATTCTTACCTTAAGTATAAGTTTACATGATAGAAAAAATAGAAGCAAAGAGAACAAGACTTGCTTGCAGCGTTGCCATAATGATGATTTTATCATATTTTAAATGTTTTTTTTTTTTTTTGAAAATATATTTTTTTTTTCCTAAATGATAATTTTTATTTTGAGAAATTACAATGTTTTATATTATTTATTTGTACCATATTTTGTAAACTATATATCTATGGTCTCAAAATTTTTGTACGATCAATATATATATTACTATTCTTTTTCGTGCCAAAAATTGTAAGAATCGGAGAAGGGGGCGTAGCACCTCCCATACATTTATTTCATATCTTAAAAACTGTCATATCAATGGTCTTAAAATGTTGTAGGGTTAACTTTTGTACGATTAACTATAATATAACTGGGGTATTCACAAGCAACTTATGATATCATATTGTCTTATGTCCTAAAAATTTAAAATGGTTTAAAATCTTTGTTATTGCTTTTGCTGTTTGGCTAAGGATAGTTTACGACAGCACAATAAAAAGTAACTTAAACCATTTTAAATTTTTAGGACATATGACATATGAGTGGCTTGTAAATCGCTCAAATTTTTGATTAATTTTAATGTTATTTTACATATTCGGCTCATAAATTGGCAAGATCGGAGCAGTAAATGTGGCAATGTCCATGCAAAGAAATATAATATTTAAGATATTTGAGAAACTATAATAGCTTTCATATCAAACTTAGCTTTTTTTATATCTGTAAGTAAAACCCGACAAAAACATATAAGGTGTTATATCTTTTGTATCAAAACTTTGTACCATTAACTTTAATATAACTTTCCTTACTCAAGCAAAAATTGCCTTCATCGGAGCTGGGGTGGGGGGGCACCGCCCATGAAAGAAAATACATAAATTGAGATATTTGGGCGTCAGATATCTTGGAATTTATCAACGAATTCGCTAAAAAGATTACTTTATTTAAAAATTACCTCCTATTCACTTCTCATTTTTCCTATGTTACCTTGGCTACTAACTATTTTTTCATTAGAAAATAACTTCCGTGCGAAGACGGGGCGCTCTGCTAGTAGTTTATACAGGGTGTCTGGTGGCAAATTTATATTTTTAAATACGATTATTTCAAAAAGTAATAAACGGTGTGAAGGAAGGGTGGCGCCGTTGGAATTATCGATTGTGCGAATTTGTCAGTCACGATGTCGCAGTGGTCGAGTGACCACATAATTGCAGGTCGACAATTTTGTTTAAAGTTCTGTATTCGACGAATACGTGATGGACCGAGCGAAAATTTAACTCGTTCGTGGGGGCAGAGATTCCACGCAGCTGCTTCGGCTATGAATGTCCCACGGCCAGGGCCCAGTCGATCTTCAAGGACTCCCGAAAACATTGAACTGGTTGAAAGCAGTTTACGTGATAATCCGCGACTTCCAATACGGAAAAGAAAAGCCTCACTGGAACTTCCAAGAGCGATTATTCATGAAATTTTAAAAAAGTATCTGAAGTTCCATTCTTTTATAATTCAAATCGTTCAAGAACTGAAAGAGAGTGACTTTGATTTACGCGAAAATTTTTGTGAAACGATGTTGGAGCGTTTTCGCACTGTAAATCCCATTTTTTGGAGCGAAGAGGCTCATTTTCGTCGTAAACAGGCCAGGTCAACAAGCAAAACTGCCGTTACTGGTCTCCAAGAACCCGCAGTCCTCGATTGAAACATAAAAAACCATTGTATTGCCCCAGGATAACTGTTTGGTGTGCCTTATCCACGCATGAGATAATTGGACAATTTTTTTTTCGAAAATTCCCGAGGCCAGATGACGAATGTCAACGGTGAAAATTATCGACGCATGATTACGAAATTCTTTTTGCCAAACCTGCGAGCTCATCCATCGTACTCTTCACACACGTGGTTTCAACAGGATGGGGCGATTGCACACACAGCCAGAGTTTTGATGAAATTTCCCCCAAAAACTGATCAGTCGCTTTAAGGACATCACATGGCCACCGAGGTCGCCCAAACTAACTCCGATTTTATGGGGCTACCTCAAAGAGTGGGTTTATAATGACAATCCCCAATCTCTTATGGCTTTAAAGGAAAATATTTGTTGAGAAATCAGCTCAATTGAACCAAGTTTACTGCAGCGTGTGGCGCAGAACACAAGGCTCCGTTTAGAATAGTGTGTTCAACTCGACGGAAGACATCTGGATGGCATACTCTTTAAAAAATAAAATCCGTATTTCCATTTTACCGTTAAATGCTCGTAATAAAACTTTGTGTCAATTATTACGTTTTTTATTTAAGCTTGAAAATATAAATCTGCCACCAGACACCCTGTATAATAAGAAATCAGTTCTCTAAATAAAATGTGATTCCTTTTTTAGCGTTTGTAATAAAATTGTTCAATTGATGATTTTTTCTTCAACATATGATTTTTTTTTTGCTAAGTGATGATTTTCTTTCCAAAGCTTCTGGCAACGCTACTTGTAGACCATATTTCCATTTGTAAGTCCAAATTCTTTCTTAAAACAAAATAAATATAACATTTTTTCCAAACTTGGAATCAAATTCAAAAAGAAAATATTTAATGGCTGAAAATAAATTTGCTTAATCTAAAATAAGACCTTAATAGAACTTAAATGCATTTTTTAAGCTCCTGATTTATATCTATAAGTACTAAGTAAAAACCAATTAAATAATACTTTTTTGTATTTAGTAGTTATGTATACTAATTTTAAAGTTTTTCTCTTAGTGTATATGACCTCATTTCATTGCTATAAAGTATTTCCATTTAATTACATTTGCAATAATTAGCAAAAGGATGTTATTACTCAGTCAAGAGCATAATTATATAACTGCCAATAAACAAGTGCAAAAATTACATGATTATTTTTCCCAACAGTTATAATGACAGATCCTGAAAGGGTAATTAAACAAGTAAAAAAATAGTCATCGGTTATAAGCGGTACAAAGACAATAAATAATTAATATATTTAGCATGTGGATAGTGAATTAATTCTCTAATTAAAAAACATTTACTAAGTTACATAAAATTAATTTAGTTTGGCTGCATTATAGATAACTAAGGTCTAGCAAAGTGGCAATAGAGTTTTTTAATGTGTTTTTAAACATATAAATTAGTGTTGTATAGGGCTGTTATTATTTTGTTTAAAGTTATTCATACTACAAGTATAAATTTGTTAAACTATTAACAGGCTTCTTTAGAAAAAAGTTTTAAACTTTCATCATCAATTGATTGCGAAAGTATTGAATTTTGAATTAAATAGATAATTAAACATGCAATATTATTTTTAATTATCATCCTCCTCTTGTTTCTAGATTACAGACAAAACATTACAATATTTTGCATCCTAATACAAACCTACACTAACGTTTTTTTAAATTATAAATTTGTTTTTTTTTTTTCTTTTAAACTAAAGATTGAATATTATTTAATGCTTAGCTCGCTTTCAAGGGTCCTTGAGTTTTCCACTAAATGTCAAAAGCATCAAGTTTTTCAATTCAATTAATTGAATTTCCATAAAGTTAATTACAATTAATGTATTTATTATATTACAAAATTGCAAATTGGATGTAGTATTTGACAAAAATAGAAACAACAACAACAGCAAAAGATATTGTTTTAATTTACATGTTAACTTAAATGACACAAGTATCATTGACGTTATTCTAATTAATAATTATGAAAAACATTGTGTAGTCGACATGGTTGAGTTTAAAATAACACATCTAAATTAAATAAATACATGACGAGAGATGCCAAATCGAAAATTCCGTTCCCTTTAATTGCGAGATCTTTGAAATTAAAAAAACTCCCGAAGCTCGGATTTTATTTTTTGAACAGGGCTTGGAATTTTCGGAATTGTTTTAATCTGGTTGCAAAATTCAGTCTAATGATATTAAGCAGAAACTATTTAACCAACAAAATGTTCAAAATTAAATGCATGAATTTCTATTAAAAAAAAAAACATATCCAGGTTTATCTATACGATTTTAAGGTGAAAATATGATAACCATAATCTAAAAGTAACATATTTATGATTATCCGTAACTAAGTTAGGACAACAATATAATGATTATTGCAACCGTATATATGATCTTGGTATTGATATAAAATATAACTACAACCACAATATGTTTGTGGAAATAATATAACGATTTGCTGTGATCATAGAATTTTAAAATTGTCTGTGATAATGTAACCGTGACCATATTCAACCAATTATTTTCTTTGCGTGTATAAACACATACTTCATGAACATTTGCAATAAGTATTTTTGAGTGAAAAATAATCTCACACATAGTTCTGAATGACATACTGCAAATGATAATACTTGTTTACTTTCAATATCAATTTTAAAATTTAATTTAAATTTTAAATCTAAACATAACGATTGTTTTTAAATTCAAAATACTTTTGATATTTTCTTAGCAGACAACAACAATTGATAAGTTGTCAAGGATTAAAAAAAACTAATAACAGTTAACATATCAGAATCTCCTTAGCTAACAATTCCAATCCGGGATTTTTAAAACCAGTCCCGATTGGCATCTCTACACATGACTGCACGAAAACCACTACAAATATTGTTACATTATTTACAAGGAAAGCATATTAATAAACCCACACATTTGTTGACAGAGTAATGAAAAATAATGGATACAATGTATCGCAATTGATAAATCTTACAACAAAATCTAATGTCGAGCATATTTAATGGTCGTCATTTTGCATATATTTTACTTTTAAAAACATATTTCTTGGCAGTAAAACATTCCTTCAGATGAATTCTTTGTTAAGCAAAAACAATAATTTGTCATTTAATTCGGATTTTTTTTAATAACACATTCAAAAATAATTCTCATGCTAAAGTAAATTTGTAAACCATTTGGAGTAAATAATTTATATCATTCTGTTAACCACTGAAAGTCATGTAATTGCATAATAATTTATATATTGTAGAGACCTATAAAAGGATTATTTAGCTATAAATAGGATAATACCGAAAGTGTACGTATTTGTGTGTGTATGTGTGTGTGTACATTGTTATGTATGTGTGTGGTTTAAATTAGTCTAAAAATATGTGCATCTCAAAATAAAAATACACAAATATGTACAAAATCATATTATAAGCAATTTACATGATTTAAATCTGAACTATTTGATAGCGATTATAAACAATTTATATTTTTATTTATGTATACACTTGTAATAAAAACAGTATCGTTGTAAAAGACCGATGGAAATTACTTTATAGTAGATCAACGATAGACCAATCCAATACGCAGTGAGTTACGGCTGTTACAAAAACTAAAATGCACAAAATAAAATTATAATGACAATGATTTAGTCTTACTTAAGTTTCGTACAGGAGGATAATGATGGTGTTGTAGTTTGAAAAACACTCAGAGAAATTTTCAACAAAGAAATTTTTTTTAAAAACCTGCAAGTTTTTTGTAGCAAAATTACTATAAGTTTACAAACATAAAGCAGCAGATACTTGGCAAAGATTTCTTTCAGTGCGTTTTGTGCAAGAGAGAGAGAAAGAGAGAGTATGAATATGCCAATACATGTACTAAATCAGTGGTCGCCAAAGCTAAAACTGCGATTGTGTTGGTGACCGAGCTACCCAC
>NDXZ01037075.1:0-16672 GCA_003055125.1 Paykullia maculata | reverse complement strand
TCCAATTGGACACAACAAAATGTATTTGCCATAGAAGACCCGAAAGTTCAAGCAATATGCTCCGGCAGTAACGATTTGTTAAATATTGCTCAGGAAAATTTTTACAAGTATCTCAAGTATTTCCTCGGACCATGTACTAACTACTGAATTGGTACTAATAAATTTGTAACCGTTTTAAAAAATATAATAAATAAAATTATCAAAATATAAAATATAAATGAATTTATAGTTCACTTTTTATTAAGTCATATAATGATTAGGTGAAAATATATTATGATCATACGGGACTATAGTATGGTTGGATGGAATCATATTATGGTTATACAAAATAGATTTAGAGTAATGTGGGATCATATTATGATTAGGTTGAGTCATATTATGATTCGGCGGAGTCATATTATGATCATATGGGTTGGGTGGCTTCATATATGGTTGGGTGGAATCATATTATGGTTATACGAAAAAAATTTATAGTTTGTGGGATCATATTATGATGAGGTGGAGTCATATTATGATTAGGTGGAGTCATATTATGATCATATGGGACTATACTATGGATGGGTGGAATCATATTCTGATCATGGAAAGTAACAGTTATGATAATATATGGTCATAATATGGTTATGAAAAAGCATTTTAATTAAACTTGTAATGATTAAAACTGATCATTACATAGTTTAGCTTTAATTATATAATCCAATCATAGTATGATGCCCTTCGATTATGATCACCACAACCTTGTTTTATCTTTGCGTGAGGACAACAGTATTTGCACAATGGCGACAAATTACGACGATCTGGTAGGAAACGGGAAAAAATGAAATTCAGAGAAAAAGCAAAAGACTGATATAAAGGAATGGGCAGAGTTGATGATATGGACCAGTCTACTTTGTTGCATGAAATGATTATACATGGCAAAAAATGGCCATATCAAATGTATGACGATAACATGCAGCTTCTACAGAAAATAGCATGGATCAATCATTATTCCGAAAATACTCTGCTTGTCTATCGTTATCAAGCATTGAAGATTTACGACTAGACGAAATTGATCATTTGCCTGAGAAGCTGCCAAACCGTGTGCGCTGTGTTGTTTGTCATCACAGAAGTCGTTGGGGATGCAAAAATGCAAGAAAACACTTTGCATTGAAAAAACTTGTTTTCAAAATTTTGGGCCAGTTTGGGTAAATTCCTTTAATTACCAAAACAATAAATATTTTTTATTTTTTTCTTATTTTTTTTGTTTATGTGTAATGAATTTAATAATAAAATTTAAAAAAAATTTAATTTTTTCCCGCTGGATTTTGTTTGGGTCCAAATGGGTAAAGATAGCAATACAATAAAAAAAACCCCAACAAATTTACAACAACGCTGAGCACTTCTTAGATTAGGAATTAAAAAGATTAAAAACTACACAAGAACTTCGCTTATATTATTATGTTATATTTTTTTTATACTCGTATTTTATGGTCTAAAACAGATAATTTTAATTCAGTTTTAGTATTTTTGGTCTTTTATTTATTTCTATAATTTCGATATTTTTCTTGTTTGTTTCTCTTTACAGTTGGCCAATGAAGGTGTGCCACCGTTACCACTACAAGGCAAAAACTTTCAAAGAGCAAGAAACTAAAAGTTTACACTTGTAAGCAACAGCAGCGACAGCTCAGCAAAAAAGCATTAGAAGAAATTGGTGCTTAAAAAAAGAAAACATTAAATTAAAAATTGCTTAAAAAAATACAAAAAAATTAAAACAAATTAAATTTCTACAAAATAATTTCAACAAAATGATGATGACAACGATGATGCCATTAAAACAAAATGCTTACAGTAAGTCAAAAACCATCGGAATGTGGAAAAAGTAATTTAAAGGGCAAAAAATGTAGAAGGAGATCTAAACCTTCTCATTGTCATCATTATCCAGCATTAAAGATAGACATCAAATAACAGTGTCATTTGCATAAATCACATTTACATACAATTTCCTTAGATCATTTTATTTTATTTCGCATTTTAAAGTCATTCCAAACCCGGCTGACTATAACCGTTAGAGAAAATATTTGAACGAGGAAGATGATGATGATGAGTGAGAAAGAATTTAAATTTGATTTTATCTTTCTCTTTTTTTATAATGATGAACATTATGTCGCAATTAGTTTTGACCGCTTCAGTGACTTAAATATTTGACAACAACAAAAAAAATTGTTAAATGAAGACAAAAATTACAAAAAAACTGGTTTTCTGTCCTTCTCATTTGGGGATGCAAAAAGACCACAACAGCAACAACAACAACAATAACAATATCAACTCAATTACAAACAAAACATCACTTAAAGGTGATAAAAGGGCAGATTGTCAAAAGCAACAGCCAACAACATCATTATCATAAGTTGAAAATAAAAAAACAAAACATTCTGGCATTTCAACATCTGTTTTGAAGAATGGCAGTAGTCAACATGAAAAACAGCAGCATTTTAAAGCAACAAAAAGAAACAACACCCAAGCATCGTTTTACAAAAGCTTCCGGAAAACAAAACTATTTTCATGTTCAATTTTTCTTTTATTTTTTATCGAGTTTTTTTTAAGAACCAAAACTTTGCGTTCTTTGTTAATTTTTTTTTTTTTTTCTGAAAAATTTGTAAACTTTCTTGCGAAACTTCTTAAAATTTTGCTTAATAATTTTATGTTTTTTTTTTTTATTTAAGAATTTAATAAAGTTTTTTGTACGTTTTTATATATTTTCGTGATTCTCTTCGTTTGTTGCAAGTATTTTTTAATAGTTTCCCTTTTTTCTTTCATTTTTTTTTAAATATTTTTTCTTCCTAATAACAAACTTGCATTTTTTAAAAGAATTTTACAAAATCTTCTTAACATAAAAAATTATTAAAGAAAACTTTAGGCAAAGCGCAAGCATTTAAATCTTTAGAAAACATTAACTTGCATTTTTATCATATTTCTTTTATTATTGCAGCGAATTTTAGAAATAATTTCATAAGAAATTTTGTATTTTTTTTTAAAGTATATTATAAATAAAGAAACAACAAAATAATAAAAAGATTTAAAAGCAACAGACAATTTTTAAAGAAAAGAGTTCACAAAATATTTTTATAAATTAAGTCTTAAACAATTCTGTTGTAAGCCTTAAATAAAATAAACAAAAATAAATTATAAAAATTCTTTATTTGATGGGAATATAAATATACAATTGTTGTAAGTATTCTAAAAAAAGGTCTAAGAATTTTACATATTATTAATAATGTTTTTTTTAAGTTAAAAAAAAAATAATCAGAATTGTGTTTTAAAAATTAAAGAAAAACGAATGTATTTATTATTTATTAAGAAACATATTAATTGAAAAATTTATATACTTGCAAACCTATTTAAACGCTTTATATAAATAAACTTTTGGAGACAATACTTTTAAATAACCAATATTTTTTTTGCAATTTATCAAAACACTTAACTAAAATAAAAACACAATTAAAGCAGTAAAATTTAATCCACAGCAGCTGTGTTTAATTTCGAACGTCATTTCATTAAAAATATAATTCAAAATGTCAGTCTCCTTTACTTTGAATGGATCGAGCTTTAAATAATTCGAAATAGTCTTTTCGCAGTTGAAATTATTACAATGTTTTTATTCGGCATAAAATTCTCTTAACAAATTTGATGTTCAATCACACACACGCACTGTTCCGTACCTCATTAAAAACATTATGCTTTAGCTGTCAAAAAGCCGTTTTTTTAACATATAAACATTTCAAACATCCTTTTTGAAATCTAATGATCAATGTGACCAGAGAAAATCAAAATTTTTTTGTATCAAACGTTCGCAGAAAATTTCACGCAGCAGTGTATGCAGGAATTTTTGCCCCTATTACGGTTTACAACTCAACTATACTACAGTTTACATTTTGCAATTCGGTATTATGGATAACAACTTGTGTTTGTGAGGTTGAAAAAAACATAAAAAAATTGCAACTCATAACTAGCAGTTGTTTCATTAACAAAAAGTTGAAAGCAGTTAACTAAGATTTTTTTTTTTTCGTCACAATAGCATCAGCTATTTATTCAACTGTCAAATCGTCACTTTTAAGACTGACAACATCAATACAATTTCAACTGGAATAAGTTGTAATTTTTAATACCAAAAAAGAGTTAAGTTGTTTTAAAGTTGGGTTGTTTCAACTGAGTTGAGTTGTATACCATAATAGAGGCATTTATCCTGTGGAAACCCTAAATTAGGCTCAAGCGTTACCACTAAAATGTGATCGACTAGTTATGTATAAGAAGCCCCGAAAATCGTTTGTGGTGTTTTATTTTTATTCTCGAAGAAATATGAGCCAATAATATTTTCGAAATTATTAAATAAAATTTAAAAAAAACAACTAAAATGCATACTTTTTCATACATTCTTTCACATATTGTTATTTGACCGATTTCAGCGACATTTAAAAGCAGTTTAAATAAGTTTCAATTATTTTGTGAAAATATTATTAGACTTTATTCTTCTCAACGCAATTTTAGTTTATATCTGGGCTTCTTAAACTTTTTTCGTTCACGACCCCATTTATAATTGCGAGTTTCCTGGCGACCCCATATAATTATAAAAAAAAGATAAATAAATACTTTTTGATGATTTATTTATTAGGTAACAATATATGTACATATACCTATACATATGAAAATATATAGTTTTAGAATTCGTTTAGAAACATACAAAAACCTAAAATTATAAATTGAACAAAAGTTGTAAAATTGTATAATTGTAAAATTGTTACAAAAATTATATGCCCTATTTTTCATCAAAATTGCATCTTTTGCAATAACATTAATAAAAGGAAATTCTGACCGTCTTAGTTTGCTCGAATATATTCGAACGCAGTCGTTGAGTGGTAAGTATTAAATGGGAATTAAAGGAAAAAATTCAATGAGATGGATGTGCCTGTTTTTTATTGCATAACAAATTAAATCTTGGTGAAATGTTTGACACTGCTGGACGTAAGATCTCTTTAACGTTTTTTTAAGCGATGAATGATATTGGGATTTAATATCTGTTAAAGCTGAGGAAGTACTTTCACATAAATATGTGGTGTTGAATGGCAGAAGAACATTTAACGCCATATCAGCGATTGTGGGAAATCCAGTTCTAGTTCCGATCCAAAATTCAGTCAAGCGCTTTTTTGGAAATTATAGTTTCTCTTACTCAATAACATACTTTTCAATGGGTATCACATGCCGTCTGCATTACTAAGAAGTAATTTTCTACTAACAAGATTACAATGTGAAACGTAATAACTTATTTATCAGACATCAAACAAGAAATAAAAGCCGGGGGTTGTAAAATCCAAAATTGATTTCTTTTAACCATCCTAGTGGACAGTCAAACGTTAATAAATAAATAACATTTTGTGTACCATAAGTATTTGTAAAACATAATGTAATCCTACGTTACATATCTTTTAAAAGAAAATCCAATAGCAAATTTAAAACACATTGAAACAACTCTTGCCCATGGCTAAAAGAATTGGAAAATTGTTGCACTGAAAACTTGGGGATTATATACATTAAAACAGAATTACATAAAAAATTGGGGTATTCACAAGCAACTTATGATATCATATTGTCTTATGTCCTAAAAATTTTAAATGGTTTAGGTACTTTGTTGTTGCTTTTTTTGTTCGGCTAAGGATGGTTTACAACAGCACAATAAACATAGCAGTCAGAGTCATATTATTTAAGAACACGTTTAGTATGAAAAGTAACCATTTTAAATTTTTAGGACATATGACATATGAGTGGCTTGTGAATCCCTCAAATATGTGTTTTTAATTGCAATTTTATTACATTTTTTAATTAAATATATAATATGTATGTATGTATTAACTGTAATATAACTTTAACAAAAAAAATACTTTGAAGCAATGTGAATTTTTGTTTTTGTTCTAAATAAAATGAAACACATATACTATTTTTATACCCTTCACACACACACATGTGGTAAGGGTATATATAGGTTTGTCATTTCGTTTGTAATTTCTTCAATATTCATTTGCGACCATATAAAGTATATATATACTCGGGATCCTAATAGAAAGGGAAGTCGATTTAGCCATGTCCGTCTGTCCGTGTGTTGGTTGAAATCAAGTTTACGTAGTTCCCATAGGTCATGTAGGGTTGTGTGTAGTATTAAACTTTTGGAAATGCTTTCGAGAAAATCGGTATTGAAAACTGGTAAGATCCATTAATAACCGGCTGAGATATAAGCAAACAAGACGACTGCCTCGTTTTTTTTAAGTTTTTTTTTTTTTTTTTACTCAAATATTATTATATTTGTGTGTAAGACATGTCTTTTGGGGAATTTTAAAGAAAAAATTTTTTCAATTTTTAAGCAAAAGAATTTTTTTTTTGAGATATAAGCAAAAAAAAAATATTTAGTTTTTTTTCGTTTTCTAACACAAAAATGATTATATTGGGGAAAAAAGCAAAAAAAATGTTTGTGTATTTTGAAAAAATTTTACTAATATACACACATACACACAAAAAAAAACATGGTTGAGTATGGTTACGGTAATATGATCACAGACAATATTAAAATTCTATGATTACTGAAATCATTATATGATTGCCACAATCATAATATGGTTGTAGTAATTTTTTACGTCAATACCATGATCATATTATGGTCGCGAAAATCATTATATGGTTGTGAGAATCATTATATGATTGTATATAAACCATTAACTTGGTTACGGCTAATCATATATATGATGCCTTTAGAATATGATAACCATAATCAAAGAGTATCATATATATGATTATCCGTAACCAAGTTTGTGGTTTATATACAATCATATAATGATTCTCACAACTATATAATGATTCTCGCAACCATATATATAATCATGGTATTGACGTGAAACATAACTAAAACCATATTATGATTGTGGCAATCAAATATTGATTTCAGTTTTCATAGAATTTAAAAATTGTCTGTGATCATATTACCGTAACCATACTCAACCATGTTTTTTTTGCGTGTAGAGAACGCAGTGAAGGGTATATAAGATTCAGTATAGGCGAATATAGCGCTCTTACTAGTTTCTATTAGTTTTGTTTCTATTTAAACAAAAACCTAATATCAAATATTTCCCAAATAAAATTTTTGGCCCTACCAAAGGTATTTTGGCCCCTTTAAATCGTCAACTTGACCCAAAACAAAAAAATTCTGTAGTAACAAACCTCAGTTATTATTAATAATAAGTTCTGATAGCTCATAGAAGCAATTGGATATTTTACTTATTAAAAGCAAGTCGTTATTTAATATATCAAAAGTAATGACTGATTCAATTCGTGATTTGTAGTTTATAGGGCTGCTTTATTTGTTGATAGTAAGTAGTAACTTAATGACATTAAAGTAATGACTTTACAAAATCCCTATTTCTAAGTGACTATAGTAATGACTTATTTAGCTCCTTATTTGTAAGCGAGCATGGGAAGTACTTGCCTTCAGTGACATAACCGTGTTAAAGTAATAGGTTATAATACCAATGGGTAATTAGTGGCATAACAGTATTTTTTTATTGTAACTCATAACAAAGCAATGCAAGTTTTTGTGGGGATGTTCATCTATAACAATTAAAATTTATTGTTCTTTACTTATCATTTAAACTTGGCTGCAAGTCTCTTCAATTGTGAATGTAAATCTCTAAATGTCATTTTAGTAATTTAAAAAAATAAAGAAAAACACAAAAAATATTTATCTTGGTTTAAGTAAATTGCTTTGCAAAAATTTTATCATTTATATTAATTTAATATTTTTTTTTTTAAAGAAAGGCACGTTTGCCTTCTGTATGTGATTTTGGCAGAGTTGCTGAAATTAGCTTGATCAAAATTACAATATTTTATAAGGGGTTACATGTAAAGTTTTTTTTTTATAATTATTTTAATCATTAGGGTTCTTTAATAGGGGACATAACAATTTTGTAGTTTAGTTTGAAAGCACTTTTAACCTTTTGTTAAAAGTGACAAGGTCTTAATGTGGCTCAGTGTAAACATTATGGTTTTAGTGAAATGTACAAGTGATTAACGTTAGACTGTTACTGAAAATCATAACTGGTTCGCTGGTCGGAACTTCAATTTTAAGTTGTAACTATCATCCTTCCATCATAAGTAGTAACTATCATCCACTATCATCGATTTCATGTCACCGTCATTGCATTAAGTCGTATATTTTTTACCACTTCTTATTATATGCATTTAAATAACATAATACTTATGCATATGACTTTTACGTGTGAATTTTTATTTCATTGCTGGCATGAAGAGATACGAAAATAGAGCTAACAACAAAGAAAATATAAAAAGTTGAAAAAAAAACTGTAACAAATATAACCGAATGGCAGCACTGGCTTGTAGCGTAGGCAAGCGTGTGTGCGTAAATTTTGGCAACACTTTTTCGAATGAAATGTAATAATTAAGACAAATTACAAGAGAGAAAAATATAATAGAAAAATGTTTGCGTTACACATAAGTCATTTACAAATGAGAGAACAAGTACATGAAAGAATATAAAGTTGACTTTAAATGTAATAGACAAGACTACGTGACACAGCAACTCATAGTAAAATGAGTAGCAAAATGAATTATTAAGGAAAACAAATTATAATTAAATTTCAATTTTTGCTCAAAAATATACAATTGTTTAGATGGATAACAACTCTATAGGGAGCATGTAAAAATGCAGATATATATTTCTTTTTGAGTATTACAAACATCAGCTGAAACGTATACAACCGTCTTTTCCTATTGTGGGGTAGGGTAAAAAAAACGATTAATTTTTTTTTGTGATTAACCTACAAGTGTCTTGGCTGACTCCTTTTAACAACTTTTTATCTCAACTTAAGAACTCAGAGAAAATTTAAACGATTTCATCAGCAGAAAAAAAACAATAGAACTAAATATCAGCAGCCATCATTAAGCATAAATGTTTATTTAGACAGCAGAAGGTTTGTACAGTCTTCAAAGTTTTATCTACAAAGGTTTTGTCTTACATCTTCTTTTGTTCAGAAAACAATGAAGGAATATTGCTGGGTCAATAATGTCAATACAACCGTTTTGGTTGCCTAATGATGCTGATGATGTTGTTGATGATGTCAAAGCTGTAGCTGACGCTAATGCTGACAACGAGATTCTTAATGGCGACGATGATGATGTAAATGATGACAATGAACAAAACGCAATGATTTGAAACCAAGTTATTGTGTTAATTTATATTAATTGTCAAGTAATTGTTGTATTTTTTTTTCTGTTTAAATTTTTTTATTATTATTATTAAGTCCTTTTTTGCCTATCTGTTTATGTATTTGTTTTGGCATGTGTGTGTGTATGTCAGTTAGTGTTAATAATACTCAATCGTATTTGTATGTTTTATAACCTTTTGTTTAATTTTTAAATGTCAGGCAATTTAGTGTTAGTGGTGCTGTTTTATGTCGTTGCTTGTATGGTTGGCCAGCCGCCTCTAGAAACCCATAATGTTTATTCTGTAGTCTGGGTGGCAGTAAATAAAGCATTGAGTTTCTAAAGTATGAATGAAATGAATTCAAATTAAGGAGAGAGACAAAACACTTGTAACCCTTTAAGAAATAATTTCAAAACTTACTTAAAATAAAAGATGTCTAAAATAATAAGAAAACATAGAAAATTATTTGTAAAACTTGTTAAGGCTGAAAATTATTGGAAAATATATTCTTTTAACTAAAAACGCATCAACATTTTTGTATATCCTCATCAAATAATAAGGAAAGTTTTCTGTAAATATTTTTTTTTTATTTAAGAATTTTTTACCTATTGAAAATAGAAATCTTTAAATATATTTTTAAATAGAATTCGTTAATGTGAAAATGTATATTAATTTGTAAACAAAATTTTGAGGGCATTTTTTTTTGAAAAAATTATTAAAATATATTTTTTGTTTAAACATTTTTCGAAAATGTTTAAAAAGAAAATTTACAAAAAGTTTTCTGCACATACAGGAAATTTATTAAAGATTTTTTTTAGAAACAAAATAAATAAGTAAAAAATGTTTCATTTAAATAGGGACTTGAGGGACTTGACGAAAATTTTTTAATTAAAAAATTTATTTGATTTTTTTTTAAAGAAATTTTATAAAATTCTTAAATTTCTATAATAAAAGCATTAATTTTTTAACAAATAAAATTGATTGCAACATTCTTTACAAATTTTGGATTTTTAATTAACAAAAATTTATTTAACATTATTAAAATGATTAAAAATTTTTCCATATATAATTAAAGAAGTTATCCATTCTCATGGATATTTTGAATATTCAAAAAATTATTCATTTAAATCTTTTTTGAGTTCTGATTAAGTTTTTGTTGTCACTAAAGCATGTAGTTTCTCCTTAAGTTGAGCATAAAGAGACATGTGTCCTATTTTTAGCTAAATATCCAACTGGGTCTGTTGCGCACATTTATTAAGTTGACTGGTTGTTGGGTTTATTTTTTGATTATTTGGTTTATTAAAAGTTTATAATACAACAGTGTTTCCTTTTCTCGCATAAACACAAACACAAACACATTCCAAACACCCACATTTGTTTACAAGCTGTTTGTTTTTTGTTCCATTAATTTTCATATCTATTGACGACATATATCCCGTTGTTTGTATTTTATATACAAAAGTTATTTATAGTATTTTTCTCCCATGGTTTGTGTCCTTTCATTTCTAAGGACATGTTTAATTTTGCAAATGTTTAGAGTTTAAACTAAATAGAAAATGTAATTTAATGCCTGCTTTATGATGAGAAACAAGTAATATTTTACAATTAGTTATTAGTTTTTGCTATTTGTAAAACAGGGATTCTAAATGGTGTTTAAGTCATGAAGCCCTAGTTTTATAACTATCAAAGGTATAACCCCCTTTGTTTAAATATCTGCTTAGCAATTTTTAGTTCATGTAATAGATTTTAATATTTTATTATTTTATAAATTTGCTGTTTTATTTAAAAACATTTTTTTTTGATAATTACTAAAGTATAAATTTAAAAAGTGTTTTTTTTTTAACACTTGACGAGTGTATAGACCTAAAAATCTTTAAAATTATTATTATTATTATTTAAATTAAGCTTAAAATTATATATAATTTTTTTATATAAAAATTGTAAACGAGATACAGGTGACCCCCGACTTACGAAGGCTCTCTATACGAAATTGCGAATTTACGAACATCATTAATAAATATTAATAAATAATGAAGTTATTATATTAAATATTTTTTTTTTAATGTAAAATTTCCTTTTTTAATAAATATCTAATGTTTTTTTTTTATCAAATAAATTTCATTTCTAATTTTGTTATAAATGTTTCTAAAAATAGGGTTTCGCATAACGAACGTTTTGGGTACACATCTATGTATTTTTTAATACAAACTTATACTAATAAGGATCTCGTTTTATGAATATTTTTAATCCCTGGAACGTATCTATTTATTTTCAGTAGAATGCCATACTAATATTGAGCTCGCTATACGAATATGCGATATACGTCCAATTTCACAGAACGTATCCTATTCGTAAGTCGGGGGTCACCTGTATTTTATTTATTAAAAAGTTCAATAAAATATTTTTATTACTTCAAACAATTCAATTAAAAACACGATTATATAAATTAACTTTAAGAATTAAAGCCTTAAAGACTAACCTCCATATTCAAAAACAGTTTAGAACTTTACTAAAGGTTTGTAAAACAGATTTTCAATATATAATCTATTTAATAAGCCTTTGATAACTTTATTTATCGTTTATAAATATGGGGGTAGATTTTTAGTAAACATTTTAAACCTCAAATTCATGTTACTTTTTTTAGGAACTTGTGAGTTCACGTTTTTGAAAATATTTACCTAGATCATGTTACTTTTTTAAATTTTTTATCAAAATATGATTTTTAAATGTCACTGATAACCTTCCATTTGTATTCAAATAAATTCTTAATAAAACGATTTTGTTTTCTTTAGTTTTGGGATAAGTAAAATAGAGAAACTTTTTCGTATTCACTTTCATACGTTTTTAAGTATTTGTTCCCAGAACTAAATTGTTATTCAAGGTCAAAAGGTTCAAAATGAAATAAATATTCTTAATAGTTGTTATTTTAATAAAATTTATTAAGAAATTTTTTTAATTTTAAATTATCCTCCAAATTTTATTATTTTTAATTTAAAAATAAGTAAAACTAGGAGGAATCAGTCATTTGAGAACTTTGTGCTGCAAATAAATTGTAGTTGTAGTGTTGGAAGTCTATTTGCGTTTCGGTTGTCATTGTAAATCATGAGGTTTTGTTCTAATTGTGGTTTTTTTCTTTTGTAACTAAATATTGGTAATTGTGGTCATGTTATACAAATTTTTGGGGCATTGTTTGAAATATATTTAAATGACCACATGTTGTTTGTATAGTTTTGAGGGTGGTGTTCTGTGGTTTGGATGTCGTTTTGATATTATTTACCCATCATTAAATGGTATACATAAGCTTGGCATATCGTGTGCGACACCAATATTTAACTAAAATCCAAACAAGTCCTAATAACTTTTTGAATCGGTTTAAATATGTCTATTTGTTTGTGAGCCTCTTGTAATAATTCTCACGGCTATTCTTTTAAGCCAAATTAAATTAAATTTATTTAAATTCCTTTGGGTTTTCAGTACCCGAATTCTAATAAAATTAGGATAAACAGCTGGTTAAAAAACTTTTTAAAATAAATAGGAACATTTTTTGACTTTTTCTTCTTTAAATTTATGAAAAAAATTTTCAACTACTAAGCGGTCATACATACAGATGTATGTATATGAAATTAAGCTATCTTATTGCATGATATATTTTTTCGATTAGTTAAAGCGAAACAAGAAAAACTTTCAAATAAGTTTTGTAGAAGCAGAGCTACATATGTACACAGAGGCAAAAAGACATTTTAAAATTATGCACGGCTGGTGTCAAATTGTGAACGAAGCGTTCTCACTTTTTCGAAAACATCCGTTCACAAATTTAAGACCAAATGTTGTCGAACTAAGAACGAAATGTTGTCAAATCGAGAACAAAAATCTAAAAATACCAGACGTTGTCAAATTGTAAACGACCTGTTCATCAATTAAGAACGTTCATTATCAAAATAAGAACGAAGCGTTATCAAAACAAGTACGGTTGTTGTTGAAATAAGAACCAGGTGTTCTTAGAAAAATGACACCATCCGTTGTCAAATCAAGAAAAAAGGTGCTTAGCTCACTTTTGAAACGGATGGTGTCAATTTCGGTGTTTTTCGAACGGGTTTTTCCCTTTGTGTACGAAATTGTTATAAAACTTTGCATTAATATAAAAAGAATTTAGTAAACTGTATACTCTATCTAAAATCATTTGCTTGGACTATAAATAAATATATTTAACTAGTTCTTTTCTATTTATTGAAATTATTTGAGATCCACCACTGCCGAATATATTATTCTAAAAAGGTTTTAAACACATTTTTAGCAGTTTATGAAAGTTTGATTTGAAAACATCTTTTTACTTAAAGAACTCATATTTTGGGTGCAAAATTTATATATAATATAAATTTCCATACATTATGCAATTATGCATTTTGCATTGATATTTTTTCATCACTTGCCCTTTTTTTGTCAGTAAGTGCCTGTAGTCGTTGGTTACAAAACTTAAAAGCCTAAAGCCTTAACATTGCCATTTTGTGGTTAAAGTAAATTATTAACAACTTAATGTAGATAAATTAACCACACAGTGTTAAAGTAATTATGTGTTAACAGATCATCAATATACATCATATAGTTGAATAAAACAGAAAAAACATTTTTTTCTTCATACAACTATTTGCAAACAAACAGTTGCTGCACTAGTTAAAGAGCTTAAGAGACAAACAGTTGTTATAGTAGGTGGAATTGGTTTCTGTAATGGGTATGGATTTTATTAAAAAGGATTTCTTTAAACATATGTCAGTTTTTTGTTTAAAAACTAATAGCCCTTAAACTTTCGGAATATTTGATAAGTAGAAGGAATAAAATATTTAAACATAGACATAAAAAAATATCGCCACTTTTTTCTGATTAAGGCGATATTAGAATTCAGGAATTTATTTAATTACGGTTTTAATTAATTCGATTAATTATTTAATCAAAAATTTCATTTTTTTACATATTTTTTCAATTAGGCTCTTTATTAGTAAAAAAATTAATTTAATAAAATAAATAATTCATTCAATTAACTGTCTTGATTGAGTTGAGCTCTTATTGAAAATATTGGTTTTTTATCATTAAAGTTTTAATATTATTAAAAACTGATATTGTTTTTTTATATTTTTGTCGGTGGCATAGTGTAGTGGTTAGAGCGTTGAACTTTTAAACCGAAGTACCCCGGTTCGAATAACGGCAGAGGAAGAAATCAAAAAAAAATTTTTTGTTAAAAGGCGAAACACACCACCCAATCATATGAGACGTTATTTCGAGGCAACATTGGTTGATATTTTTTCAATTAACATTTTGATTAATTCAATTAACAACTTGTTTAAAGTAAATTTTTTTAAAAATAAATTTTGTTATTAAAATCTAAAAAATCGACATTTTCTTAGTTTTTATTATTAAAAGTAATTCATATAATCATTTTGTGATAGTTGCAAATTTGAACATTTTTTTGCTTGGTTGAATCATTTTGGTAATTAAAACAATTTTTTAGTTTTTTCTGTGTGCTGTACCATCCGATATTAATAGTTCATTTCGTAATGAAAACACATTTTTCTTGCATACCACAACTGTTTGAAAGAATCGAACGAATGTACTTGATTGTGTTACAAAGCGGATTCTTTTCATTGTCTAACCGATGGTTGGTCATATATTTAATTTATTAATTTCACTTCATTGAATGCAACAGAAATTACACATTGTGTTTCGCTAGGATGTATGAAATAAAATACAAATAAAAATTGTATTAAAGAAGTGCCACACAAATGGACAATTAAGAACTTTTTCTGTGCGAGTGCGAGTGGACAATGTTTTTTTAAGACCACACATACAAATACAATGTATATACAAATGTATACATGCATACATATGCCTTTATGTATATTTAAGAGAAAAGTATACACATGTGGAATTTTGAGCTTATAGAAGTGTTGCCAAAGGCAATATTTTTGTCTCTGTTTAAATTCTGTAGTTTTACAAAGTTTGTAATTAAATTTTAATTAATATAAACAAAGTTTTAAGTAAATTCTCTGTTTATAGGAAATTGTAAACAATATTACTGTTTTTAGACAATTTTTCATAATTTTTTTTATATATATTTATGTATAGAAACGGGGCTCATACATTTTTGTGTTGTTGCCTTCAATGTAAACATAAATGGAGCCTTTTTCATTTTCACTTTAGGGCCATTTTTCATTTAGTCAATATTTTAAAAACTTTTTTGAGCCATTTTTCATTTTCCAATTTTGAAGCAATTTTTCCTTCTCTTTAAAACTCATTTTTTTGGCGCCATTTATCGTGTTACTTGGGACCATTTTTATTTTCGAATTTGGGGTGATTTTTTTTTTTTGTAAATTGGTGCCTTTTTTTATTGGGGCCATTTTTTACTAAAACATTTTCCATAGTACCAAAAATTTAAAAATGATAAAACGGCCCCAAAAATATAAACAAATTGGGGTTAATTAAAAAATGAAAAATCACCCCAATATAAAATATTGGAGCCATTTTTCATTTTCACTTTGAGGTCATTTTATTTTTCTTTGTAATTTCTTGAAATTTTTGTCAATAATTTTGTCTATTTTTCTAATTTTTGATATTTTTCTTAAAAAAAAAATTGTGAATGTTACATATTTAAACAAGAGCCATGGCTACATCGGTCTGGATAATAGAAAAACTCCAAATGCAAATTAACAATTGTTGCGAATAACATGGCGTATTTTTTGGCCAAACACGATCAGCAATGCCGATTTATGGAGGAGATCAAACGAAACACCCACTAAAATGTAAATTATGAGAAGAAAGTGGAAGTGAGTAGACCACGCTCTACGGAAAACTCCAGAAAGCATCACAAGAAATAAACCCTTTATAGAAAATGTTCGATAAATTTTCCGTTTCCTTTTTAGGTTTTTTAAGCTTCTGTTTATTTTTGGCAATAGGTTATTTGTATGCAATTTTAAAATGTTTAATTTTTAATTCTAATTCCCAAAATAAGCTCAATTAGTTTCTAATTAATTTACCGACTTAAAGTAAAAAAGGTTATAATAAGTATGCCGGTATTTCTATATATATTTTATTCAGATAGATGACTAGATAAATACATCCCAGACTGATGCTGGTGCTGCTGGCTCTGTACCAGACTGATATTTTTTTATCAAGCTGTCTTAGGATGCTGAGAGTTTGAATGCATACCAACACCTAGAGACGTCACACAGTGCTTTGATCCCATATAACGATGGGACAAAAATAGAAGGAGTGGAGTAGAGTTTTAAAATTTGGTCAACTACTATAAAATACTTTAATTAAGAAAAATTTGATTTTTAAAAAAAATCGAATAAAGGACACACCTACCTCCCATATATGGTAAGAACGATATTTTCAATATTGGTTGCATAACTGCACAGAAAGTCGTAAAAATCCGATCTTTTA
>NDXZ01037054.1:0-20033 GCA_003055125.1 Paykullia maculata | reverse complement strand
GGTATAGCCGAATATAACGCTCTTACTAGTTTTGCTTATATCTGGTAAAACAAATTTTTTTTGCCTGTATCTCGGATATTTTTTTGCTTTTGAAATTCCCCTTACACCAAAATATAATAACTTTTAAGTAAAAAAAAAAAATAAGTAGTTATCTTTTTTGGTTTATATCTCGGTCAATTATTAAGCAACTTTATTGGATTAGAATTTTTTTTTAATAAATGTTTTTATTGTCACAAACTTATTGGTTTTTAAGACAATTAATTTTAGTTTTATTCTGGCTCAAGTTCATTTTTAAATTTTCAAAGAAATTTAATTTTTTTAATTGTGATAATTTATGAATAATAATTTGAAAAGTAAATTTTGCCGACACTAGGCTAGTGGAATGCATTTTCGAAACCAGCTACGGTTTTCATCATCAGCACTCTTTGATCGGTTATTGGATTTCATTTGCAAACATCTCAGGAGAATTTCTGATTGTTTGATACTAGTAACGCATCCGTACGACATCGGGGCGGCTAAGAAAACTTGATTTCAACAGACAGACGGACATGGCTAAATCAATTTCCCTATCTATACTGTAGAAATTACAAACGGAATGGCAAACCTATATATACCCTTGTCACATCCAATGAAGGGTATAAAAAACAGTAAACATATAAAAACAGAGTGTGTTCATCGTTGCCACCATCTTTTTTCGATTTTGTACTTCTGACGATAAGCAACATTAGCAGGGTTGTTAATTATGACTTCTTTTGACTACTGGATATTTTAACGCTTTTTTTAATTTAAATAATAAAAAAACAGAATCCGTGAAGATAAAGGAATAATGTTTTTGTTTAAAATAGGAGGTGGTCTTTTTTTTGCTTATATCTCAGCCGGTTGTTAACGGATATAGAAGGGTATAATAATAAGTTTAAAAAAACAATGACTTATTGATTTCATGTATATACTATTTTTAGTATAGATCTAATTACACTACATATGCGTGTAGTTAATTACAATTACACAAATATTTACATGAATATGTAATATATTCCATAAAAAATAATAAAAAAAACCCAAATAGAAGTAGAATTGAATTGAAAAGAAAAAAAAAACAAAATTCAACTGCAGGTGTTCACTCAGTCAAAACCAATATATGAAAACTAAAAAATCAATTTGAATAAAAATGTCATGGTGAGCACAAAATCGAATATTTCAAATCTAACAAACATAACCTAAATTGACTATTTTAATACAATTATAGAAAAATTTTTGTAATGGAAACCTCGAACTATTTATTCATTAATATATGCAAATGTATAAACTTACTGAAACCCTTTAAATTCATAACCACAGTTTGATTGAAATTTGCTAAATAAAATGAAGGATTTTCTTTGTATTTGTTTTAATGTGGGTCTTATTTAACTTGTAAAAATAATTAAACTTAACATTTTATGTAAATTTTTATAGTATTTTTAAATATTAATTTAATTAAATAATTGCTAGACTGTATTATTACAGCGGCGACTCCACGCCACAACATTGCGAATAGATTATTTATTAGTCAGTTAATAAAGTTTGTTCTCTGCAGCACAAAAGTCTGTTAATAAAGTTTTTCTTGATGTTTGTATCATAGTCGTCACAACACATCGTATTCATGGCTTTGTGTCAATCTAAAGTAGTAAAATTTTGCACATTTATTTATATTCGTAACAGATTAAAAAAATTGAAATTTCGTAGAGATCTGTGCCAGGATTCGTGTCCTTAAAAGGCCCTTCATTTCTGGGAAGCTTTGTTCTTAAGATATTTCCTAAGTATGTAAATACATACATATGTATGTATGAACGAATGTATGTATGTTTATATATATATTATATTTAGTTGTTTGTATTAACTTACCAAGTTGTACTCTAATAATCTTATTTTAAAATTTACAACAAAAATAAACCTCAAAAAAATGTAACAAAACTGAAACTTTACAATATTTAATAAAAATTAAAACATGTGTTTTTGTTATTTTTTGCAATTACGCATTTTATATTCTGTTAGATACCGCAAAATTTTTTTCAATCTTTTTGAGCAATATATATATGTATGTATACAATTATAAAATTTATTGTTCGAGTAAAGGGTTGCGCCTGTTGGTCATGTATATGATATAGCCGTGTTAAGCCCGTATAATTACAATAAAATCCCTTAGAATTAAGGCTAATATGTAAAATGTAATCTTCGTTAAAGACCTTTACCGCACAAATAATTCGTCTAGTCAAAACTCAACCAAACCAGTCTCTACTTGCAGTAGAACTTATTCTCAATGCAAGTCACTCAAGCATGGTGTTTTTTTTCGAGGGTTCCTCTTTTCATAACGAATGTTTTTACACGTAATGAAATTCAAAAAGGAAGTTTATATGAACTTGAAATTAGTACTTGGTTATTTGTATGTTTTTTATTATAATTTTTTTTTATTTGACTGTTTTGCATAAGCTTTAATGGCACCTATTAAATATTTGGTTTATTGTTTTTTTTTAGTAATTTTTTTTTCTTCTGCAGCCGACATGCAACATGAAAAAATGTTTTAAAAAAAACTTTCGTGTGCAACTTAACACAGAACTTTAAATAAAAGAAAATTATAAAATTTTAACTTTGTAGTTTTATCATCTAAATCGGTTGTATATGATTTCCTTTAAAAACAATATTAAGATTTTTCGTTCTCTGATAATAAAAATATTTAAAATTTGCTTAAAAGTAAATTTAAAATTAATTAAAAAATGAATTTTATTTTTTAGATCTCATTGGAAGAGGTGTACTCCGACTCCGACTGAAGGTGTTACATTAAATTATTAAACAAATTTAATATATTTTTTTTTAATTTTAAGTATTTCAATATTTGCTTAATAATTTTAACTAAATACCTATATTAATGTTTTTACCTATTATATTTTTCGTTGATTTTATTAAAAAAAGAACAAATATAAAAATTTACAAACGGAGATACCATAGAAGACATTTGAAAAATTCGTTTACAAAACTTACAGAAAGCTATGCCAGTAAATGCTGTTAGAGAAATTTTTTTCTACATTAAAGATTAGTTCATGTGTAAGATATTTAAAAAAATATAATCAAATATGTACATATTTAGTTTAACAGAAATAAGCATAATGCTAAATGCACTAAGTTCAATTACATATAGTAATTTTTACTGAAAAATACTTCATACCTATAATATAACCCAAATGATACTTACTAAACGGCTTTAGATAAAAATACCTAGGCAACACATTTTATTTTGCAATAATAAATTTTTAGTCAAATAAAACGGCAAACACTATAAGAACAACAATAAAAAAAACAACGAGAAAATAATTTTAAGTTTGTTTGTTATTTTTATTACAACAACAGAGTGGACAACAACATATCGGCAGCAAGAAGCTGTAAAAGTAAGAGCACTATATTCGGCTGTGCCATAGCTTATATACCTTTCACTACTAAAATATATCGATATTTTTTTAGAAATCAATCGATATATATTGTCATTTTTATATGGGTAAACAGTTTAATAGTTGTGGTGTGTTCAGCGTTCAACTGATTTATTGCGCATAACTTGTGGATAATGTTTTGATCACATGACATATTTCTAACAAAGCATTAACCATGTCAAGTTGTGTGTTTGTCCTACATTTCAAGCCGGTTTTTTCTAAAGTCACTGTTGAATATTTAGTTTGTCAGGATCCCTTGGTGTCTTCGAAAAGTATTGCCTTAGCGATAAATCTGACAGTACCCAATAGTAGAAGGCGTTTGGCAGGTGAACACATCAAACCGTACTTTTTATGTCAGTATCTGATAATTACTGGTAGTATAACCACAAATATAGCTTTCTGTGTTATATATTTCTCTGTAAATCATTAAACATCTATAAAAATATTTTTTTTTATATATAAAATTTGTTTTTCCTGTATTTAATAAATTGACGAAAAATCGACACACGATATACCGATAGTTTTCAATCAATATATATTTGTCGAACGAGATCGATAATGCAAAAAGTATCGATAAAAAATAAATATATTTGTTTTGCATTTGCTCATCTCAAGTATATACTTATATATATATTGATGTACATATGTATTTATGTATGTATGTATGTTTTTACATGTCCGAAAGATATTGATGCAGTCTTAAAAAACTTGGTTTTTATGATATAAATTTTTGTTCATATAGGTTTTTTACCCATATCACTGCTGATTCTGGGCAAATTCATCCACTTTTTTTTTTAATTTTCCAAAAGGCATGTTTTACACACAAATATAATAATAAAAGAAAAATGTATCTTTTTTTGTTTATATCTCGTTTATTGACGGATTTTGGGATAAAGAATAAGGGATATGTCTAATCGTTTGATATCAATAACAGGGCCGTAGTACTTCAGGGTTGTGAGAAAAGTTCATTTCAACAGACGGACATGGCTAAACCGACTTCGTAAATAAATATTGTAGAAATTACAAACGAAATGACAAAGTATACCCTTGCCATCTGTGGTAAAGGGTATACAAAAAGACGACTGACTATGGCATTGGAAAAATTATAGCAGATCATAAAACGAGTAGATCGTATGCGTGTAATGGCTTCCTTAAAAATTGAAACAGAATCAACAACAACAAGAAAATCATTGATGACATGGATCAAGAACATACATACTTATATACAACAACAAATCACAAAATTCAAGTTCAATTCAATGCGTAAATAATGCGAAAAAAATACTTCAAAAATCTTGTTCTGTTTATTTTTTTTTTTTGTGTCAATTGAGTTTTTATTGCTTTTGTTGTTGGATTGTTTGTGCAGCATTTCAATTCATTTCATTGTACAGTGTTACAGTAACAACTTTTATTCAAGGTAAGTCTGTAAGTTTGTGATGCTGTTTATTGATGATGATGTACACGGTTACTATCATCCTGCTGAGTTTAAGAAAGAGAATTAGGTGGAAGCCACAGTAGCAGCAGCAATGATCCTCGGTTGGTTGATCAGCATATATGTCTTATGTATGGGCATTTGTAAACTTTGACAAGTGCCGCCATGCAGTTGTGTTTTAAAATGTTGTGGACACTAAGATATCATTTGTTGTTCTTGCTATTACAATAAAAAAAAAGTTACGATAACAAAATGCGGCAAATAACAAGAGTTAAAGCGGCTATGAGTTTGTCTTTTTTATACCCTTCACACATGTGGCAAGGGCATATATAGGTTTGTCATTCCGTTTGTAATTTCTATAATATTCATTTGCGACCCCATATATTATATTTAATCTGAATCCTTATACATATATAGGGAAGTCGATTTAGCCATGTCCGTCTATCCGTCTGTTCGTGTGTTGGTTGAAATCAAGTTTACGTAGCTCCCATAGGTCACCCAGGGTTGTATGTGGTATCAAACTTTTGGAAATACTTTTAAGAAAACCGATATTGAATGACTGGCGACATCCATCAATAACCGGCTGAGATAATGTAATTACAAATAGACCACCACCTTTTTGTTTCTTTTTTTGCACAAAAAAGATTAATATTTTGTAGCTTTTGGAAAACATCCGCAATAATATAGGGAAAAAACCTATACGGACCAAAATTTCTATCATAAAAAAATCAATTTTCTTAGACTTTAAACTGCCTTTCGGACATATAAATACATACATACATACACACACTTTCTATTACATACCTACACGTGGTGAAGGGTATATAAGATTTGGCACAGCCAAATATAGCGCTCTTACTTGTTTGTGTGAATTTATATTTATAGTGTTTCTTCTACTATTGTTATACCCTTCACACACATGGAGAAGGGTATATAAGATTTCTCACAGCCAAACTGTTCAACTGGTTAAAATAAAGCACTGTTCACAAAAAATCTGGTCATAAGTTCGCACTATTTTTTTTTAGAAAAAACTAGTGCGAACGCTAGATAATATACATAAATATGTACATACATACATACATGTGTATAAGCTCTCTTAATTGTAATACTATTTGTTCTGAAGAAATAAATAAGTAGAAATATTATAATTGTCTAAGCCGTGAACAATTAAACCATATGTAAGTTAGGTACGTTTAATTAAGTTAGAATATGCAGAATATGCAAAAGAAGAAAATGGTGCAACTGACTTGCGTTCGTTACGTCGCACTGTAGCACATATTAAGAGAAGGCGGCCAGATTTATAAAGTCAAAACCTCAGGAACCAAATATTCAAATCTCTGTATTATCTTTTAACATCAATTCAGGTGAAATTATTATTTTTTTTTACAAATTTTTAAGCTCTAAGTGATCAACAAAAAAGAAAACCTGATAGCGAACTAACTAAGAAACTCCCTAAGTTATATTTTAAATTCAAATAAATTGATTGTTTGATTAGGAAGCTACCACAAAACTTGCCACTAGTCATTGTTATGGGTTCTTGATATAAAACTCTACCTTATCTAATTGCTGTATCGATTTTATACCCTTCACCACAGATGTCAAGGGTACATATACCTTTGTCATTCCGTTTGTAGTTTCTAAGGAAGTCGATTAAGCCATGTCCGTAGTTGTTGTAATAATATAATTTATTGACCTACATATAATTATTTGTATTGTAAATAGGTAAAACAATTCAAAAATTAATAAAGAAACAAATTTCATATATCTTCTCACGCTATGTTTATATATGTTTTTAACGTGTAATGATGAAATACCTAATTTTGAAGTCTCATTTTGATCGTTACTAAAAGGTTCCTTACTCAATTCACTATATAACACAGAAAATACTTACATGTTATCATCAATCCAAAGGGTTTTGATTACTAAATCATATGGCTTTTCAGCTTCCTTAATTGGTATCACATAAAAATTATTTAATTTTTATTTTTTTTTTGGCAAATTTGTATTTTAATTTTCGTGGTTTGTGCCAGAAAATTTATAAGTTTGTTTAACGATCGCTAAAAGTAGTTGAATTTTTTTACGTAAATTAAAAGAATAGACGGAGGTGGTCCGAGCTTATTTTTTTTTAAGAAAAAAACTGCAAAATCTGCGCATATCTTTTTAACCACTCGATAATTGTTTCATATTTAAAAAGAAATAAATATATTTAAATAAAGAAACGCATTAAAATGTTTGTAACAAAAATATCTAACATCACCGAAATACATACAAATCTTCAACAGTTTTCACTGTATAAATTTTAAGTGACTTTCACTTTAGTTTTTATTTGACAAATAGCATTTTTACAAAAACAAATAACAGATATTACCTAATGAAACACTTCTCTGCAAAACTGCATCATTAGATTTTTCAAATTCAGTAGTAGAAAAAATGCTGTTTTGCCAGAAAAATACCACTGTGCATCGTCCCGCTCTCTTTTGATCCACTCTTTCTCTTCCGTATTTTTGTATCCAAGTGTATCTTCTGCGGCGTTCGATCAACAGGATTTGATGCTTGGCCAATTCACATATGTCCGACTCGTACTGCATCAAGGGAGGATTGCTTCTGGTGTCAGTGTCCAAACCGGTTTGTTTTCTTTATTGCAGTAAATGTTTTTTTAATAGTGCCAACGATTAGATGGCGGTAATTGGAGCAGTCTGCTCCACGCATGTTTCGAACGTCCAGTAGACCATTTCACCAAGTTTTGCTAATCGCGATGTGGTCTATCTGGTTTGGTTTGTTTGGTCAGGGGGTACCTAGACGACTTTTCGCCTCCAAAGTCGAGATTTTTAGATATGCACATTTCTGCAAATACTATTTTTGAACATTCTTCTAGTGCATGATGAACCATTATTTTCTCCATGTTCCCATTAGCTGGTCATAGCTGCGCATGAAAACCACCCAATTGTTTTTACATGTTTTTTTCGGTAAATCAAAAATCTAAAGCTTTTGTGGAAGCTTATCATTTAATGTAGATTATGTTTCTAACCCTTGTATAGACTGTAGCCGTTATGATTCTACCTACATGAGGTTTCCACTTAATGAGGGCAATTTGGGCATCCTTCGAGAGAAGAAAACTAACACCACTTGATTGGGGTTGATTGGATGGTTTTCCCGAATAAATGAGGGTGAACCCGTTCGCCCCTACTCTTTTCTTTTTCCTTTTACTTTTTCTGTAATGTAATATTCTCGAGAGGGATTTATTATCCCAATATAACGTTACAAGCGTTTTAGCATTTTTAGGTCATAATCTCCCACCAAAAAACCTTATTGATATTATAAATCCCAGGATCATGGCAAGGATTTGACTTCTTATGCATCCTAAACATCTTAGATATTTTTCTTATTAACGTTTTTGCCATCAAAACTTAAAAAAACCAACCAGGATTCAAAAAAAAACTCTGGGGTGAAAGGGTTAACACTCTGCAGGAACTGCATAAAATGCTGTTTGTAGTTTTTATCTCCTTAAATCTTTACAGTATATGCCGCATTTGTAAAACTTTAAAGAAATATATTTATTCCAGTTTTAATTTAAAAGTGTTAAATCAAAATAATATCAAGGATAGAATTGATACAATTCTGTAAACTTAATAAATACTTTAGAAGCTTTTATTTATGTGGATTATAAAATATGCCATGTTTATGGGTTCTTAAATTGTTAAAAAATATTACACAAAATTATTGGTTTGATTTGTTATTTTATGTTAGTGCAAGACTGTTTTCATTCCGATTTTAAAATTTTGTTTTTTTTTTTTAATTACATACTTAATTGTCATTCTTTAGTAACTTTTTTTAGTTGTATTTTATTAATAGTTTTTTTTCGAATTTGTTTAACCAGGACGTAGTGATTAAATGTATTTATTGTTAAGACCTTAAGAATAAAATTGTTTTACAGTCCAAGAGGATTAGGTTATTTATATAATTAAAAAAAAAACTTTGCATATAAGTAATATGTATGTAAACATATATTTTAAGAAGTTAGTTAGAACTATTAGACATTATACACAAACGACCTCTTTTAAAATCCAGTAAATCCAGCCATTATAACATTAAGTAAAGCCTTAGAATAATGATTCGGAAAATATGTATATACAGGTAAAAGTATGTTGTAGATGCTTTTTAAACTCATTTACACTGAAAATATAGACATCAAGCTGCAACCAACATAACAATTGTATGTCAACAACTGATGACTATCTTTAATACACAGTTCCTCATACATACATATGTATATCAAAATCAATTGTTGATTGTTTTAAAATTATTATTGAAGGAGTCAATTTCTAATTTAAAAATTTTTCATTTAATTGCAACCGAAAGGAACAAAACAAAATAATGGACAACTAGAAATAAAACAATGAAAAGTGTTGACCAAACGGCGGTAATAGAAATAAACACAACTGCTCTATTTCCAATATTGTTCTCATCAGCATCGAAATGACCGTCGAACAGTCATAAAGATGGAAAATATGTTTCTTTCTCTTAATAAAGTAACACCCTCAACTAAAGTGCATTTTAAAATTTGCCGAAATCCAGGTGTTTGCACACTTACAGTTTTAAAAATTGTTTCACCAAATTGTATTTGTTCGATTTCAATAACGATTTAGTAACAGGACAAAAAGACATTGTTGAACCACGGGAAAGATCACATGCTGGTCATGTGTGTGATTTATGGCCAGATTCAGAGGGAGCAGTAAGCATTTAAAACATATTCTAAAATATACAGAGAGACAAAACTTACCTTTTACTTTTCTACCAACAAAGTGTTTGAGTTCTTAATTGCACAATATGTAACAACACTTACAACAACAAAGGATTTGTTAGGTATGATTATAAGCATCCTTTTGTGTTCATTGTATATAACAAAACGGAGACAAAGAAATGGTGATCATCCACACTTTTGCCACACTTCACAAAAGCATATGTTTGAGTTCCCCAAAACAATCAACAATAATAACTAAATAAAGGTTGAGACCAATTCAACTGGTTACTAAAAAAATACTATGTATTAATAATATATTCTTAAGATCCACAATACTTTCGCTTTGAATAAAAAATTAACGCTTAAAAAGCTCTTCTTTAGCTCTATTTGTTAAGAGCATATCAATTTTACTGTTGACAGTCCATCGATTCAACCCTTATAACTGACCCCTACATATGCATACATATGTACATACTTATATATTACTTTTTTTAAAGAATTAATCTAATCGGACCGCTGAAGTATTAAACGACTTTTTTGTTTGTGAGTTTTTAAACTACAGTAAATAACTTAAATTCCTTTGTCTTACTTTATAAAATCGTTTATTTTCTTTTTAATTATAATTGTGTTAAACACCCCTCTCTATTCATTACAATTTCATGTTTGAGCATTAATATTAATATACATGTGGGTGTTGATAAATATTTTTAATACCTTGCGTAATGAATATTTTTTTTAAATACTTACATATATGTATGTATGTAACCGCTTAAGGGTAAGAACTTGTAGTTTAAGTGATGACCTTAATTTAAGTGAAAATTTTAGATTTTTCGTTATCTTAAAAAATTTTTATTCTTCAATGGATCGTGTTCGAAGGATGGTTGTCAAATGGATATTTGTAATAAAAAAAAAAAAATAGTTATTTTAGAAAAATAATACTTAGTTTATATGGAAATTAATCGTTTTATCGCTGGTATCGGGGGGATACCTCCCTTTACCCATAAACTTATGCTGACGATAAATGATGCATTTGCTAAACAAAAGTATAGGAAAACTTAAAAAAAGTTTAAAAAAAGTAGAATTTTTCAGAGGTAGGATTAGTCCTTCTTAGGAAAACTTTTTTCCCCTTAATCCGATTTTTTTTAATTGCAAGCTTTACCAGCCTATGACCATAACATATATTTCTGCCAGGTTTTATTGATTTACGAGCACTCAATAACTTTTAAGAAGCAATATAAGCTAAAAAAAAAAGTGATGTCCGACCAGATTGGCAAAATACCCCTATGTGCGCTGGATGACTGACTGAATAACAAGCGCGTCTTGGCGGTCACCTCAACTGCAAAGAAATAGTCTCAGTAGTTACTATTTACCAGTTTGATCTTTAAAACATCCTACAATTAACTGCTGCTGTCGCGAACGTAAGATAGTGACTGAAGTTAGCAGCAATAAAAAATTAACTAAATGATTAGCTTACAAATTAATAACGTATATCGATTATTTTTACTAGCACTATGTTTAGTTGAAATGAATATATCTATCATATGTATATAAGTATGTATGTGTGTATTTAGTTGATACAAATGTTGGAAAATGGAAAAGAAAATGTTAGGGGTCGTGTGTTGGTTGGATTTTGTAGATCATTGCGTCTGTAACCATGCTAAAAGTCACCATTTGCTCTCTAATAATTTGACTTAAAAGTGACATTGTGTCTCGGGCAGTTCTGCTTATTAACAGAGCTATTCAAATGATATAATGATGTTCTGGAAAATGCTTTAAAACGAGCCCAGCAAGCGAAGCTGAAAACGAGGGTAATTTAAGCGACATTATTTTCCATATATATATTTTATAATCTTAAAAAATATATTAAAAAAAGTATATAAACGTAAAATTTATTACATTTTTAAACTCAATGGTGACTTTTGGCCTTCCTTGTACATTAAATAACAAATCCATCGAACAAATGTACAGACTTAAGGTAATTTAAACTTACTTATAAACTCTACCTACATGTGTAAAAGAAGAAGTAAGAGCGCTATATTCGGCTGTGCCAAATCTTTTATACTCTCTACTACGTGTAGGTATGTATGTTTTTACATCTCCGAAAGGTAGTTAAAGACTTAGAAAACTTCTTTTTTTTTAGGATATAAATGTTTGTCCGTATGGGTTTTTGGCCTATATCTTTGCGGATTATGGATTCCAATTAGTCTAATTTTTTTTTAAATGCAAAAAAGGTGGTCGTATTTTTTGCTTATATCTCAGACGGCTATTGATGGATATTGCCAGTTTTCAATACCGATTTGCTCGGTAATATTTTTTAAAATATTATACATACATATACATACAACTCTGGATGACCAATGGGAGCTATGAAAAGTTGATATCAACCAACACACATATCTATAAGAATCCAGAATATTGTAAAAATTTCACACGGAATGACAAACCTATGTAAAACCTTTCCACCTGTGTGAAGGGTATAAAAATGAATTTACACTAATTATATGCTTGCTTTTTTTACCCTTCACCTTCTGTGGCAAGGATATACATATATAAGTTTCGTTTCATTTCGCTTGCTACTTTGGATCTTTATAGATAGGAAATTTTATGTAGTCAGCCCCCTGATGTCCAACGAACCTGTTGTTGATAATAACCTTGAAAGGCTTGTGCCTTCGGAATATTATTAATCTAAATAATGTCAATTTACATTTTTTGCCTTCAATTTTGTAATATTTTTTCTGTCAGTCGCAGTATTGCAATTTTACTGGTTTTCAATAGCAAACATCTCAGAAAAATGTCTGATTGTTTAATACCAATAACGCGTCCGTACAACATTGGGGGGCTGAGACAACTTGATTTCAACAGACAGATAGACGGACATGACTAAATCGACTTCCCTATCTATAAGGATTCAAAATATATATACTTTATGGGGTGGCAAATGAATATTGTAGTAATTACAAACGGAAAGACAAACTTATATATACCGTTGTCACCTGTGGTGAAGGGTATAGAAATAACAACAAATTTGGAAACCTTTATTAAAGTGTTAAAATTGAAACGTCGAAATATTAAAACGTGTTTCAATATTTTGTTTTGAACACCTTATTTATAAATGTATGTAAAATTGTCACCGTACAATTTCTATGTTTGATTGTATTATTTGTTATTTCCACGAAATACCAAAAATATTTTATTCCTCCTAATACACATATAATTGTGAGTGCGAGTAGATATGAAATTTACGAGGTGGAGTTTATAATAGCAACAACAACATAAATAAACTTACTTCTAATAGAATTGTCAAAGTATTTTATGTTCCGTTTATTTTCTGTTGTCAGTATTTTACTCGTTGAAGGTGTTTAAGATGTTGCTTTAGCTTTTGAGGTGGTTAAAAACGCCTCTTTTACCGCCCCATTTATCAATATTCATTAAATGTCGCTTATTTTAGTTTGAGGAAAATTAAAAACAACTAAACTCTGAAAACGTGTTTTAATAGTTCGTATATGTACATGTGTATGTATGTTTATGTCGGCAGTTTAAACTATTTGAAATTGTTTGCATCAACAATACAGTGTTAACAAGTTCAGCAGAAGCAAAATCGTCATCGTTATCAGCACCTAGAAAAATAGAAAATCATTGTCATAAAGTTTAAGAGGCTGGATTTGTGACATAAGGTGTGTTTATCATAATTAACTCATCACGTTAATTAATTGTTTGGTAATTTATACGTTGTTATACCACAACCGACGTTTTTTCTAAACAACAAGTGATCAAGATGAAATTATTTATGGAAGTAGGTATACATTTATTTGTTAAAAAAAATTACATTCATACCACATAGGTATAATATTTTACCTTATTTAAGTAGCAACGAAGGCTATTTAATATCCATTGTTGGTGCAACTGACTAATCTACTTATCTACTAATCTTGTTTTAAATCTTTTCTGCTAAATTCATGTTTTTTTTCTGTATTGACTTCTAGTAGTTCTTTGTGGATATATTCTTGTGTAGATGTATTTATTTAATCAAATAAAAATTATTATTATTTTCACAAATTTTAAATTTAACCCGTTGTGTGGCATCACTAGGAAATTAATTAGAAGGTTATTTTTTACTCAAACAACGTCCTAACTCAAAAAATGAAATATTGGAGTTAATGATGTAGAATTGTTCACTATATCATGCTTTATATTGTGTAAAAAATTCATGCAAATGGCGTGCAAGCTCACCTCTTGATAGAAGAAAACTTTTTAATATCTCCACTGAGTTGTATGTAAATTGAACACTTTAAACTCATTTTCTGCAAAACTAGTTTCTTTGAGTTGTAACGTTGTTTGAGCAAATGAGCGATATGTATACATACATACATATTGTATGAATGTATATTTGTTTTATATATGTACATACATATGTACACATATTTTCATCTTCTTCAAAAATTATATTTAATTGTCATTTTTATTATTTGTTAAACATTTGAATCTATAAATTTTGTAATAATATTTTATTTTCTGCTTAAAATTCATAAACATACATACATTAATACATAGTTCATATTTTTGAAATTATAATATTTTATTGGAATTGAAATTATAATATACCATTTTTTATAACCAATAATAAAAGTGAGGATGTTATCGGACAGATTAAAAATTTTTGGTTATTATAAGTATACTTTAAGGTAAAGGTCACCTCTATGCTTAAGGTAGGATTGTCCGACTTTTGACTTTTAACGTAAAATTTCCAAAATTAAGGTTTTCAATACTAGATAAAGGTGCCACTTTTTTTTAATTATTCAAACTTGCCATTTAGCATGTAAGTGGATTTAGTATGTGGTAAACAGAAACCAGTACTGCCATAAGTTGTAATAATGAAAAAAAGTTAAAGGACACTTTATTGTTCACTTTAGCTAAAGTTACCTTTAGTTATCATTCACTTAATAGGCAGCTCATGATAACGGCCCTATGAATGTTATTTTTATTTAAACACACTTTTTTAGTGACATGATATTAGCCGAGTGGATTTTTTTTTTTCAAACCAGCTACGGTTCCATCTTCTATGCTGCAGATGGGACGGATTTGAACGTTTGTCCATGAAATATGCATTCAATAATATCCAGTGTTTAGCCAAGGCATAATAAACCAATCAATACCTGACAATGCTGACAATGATATCGTAGCTGGTTCGAAAATGCATTTCAATTGGTTAATATCATATCTATGCTGACCATTCGTACTGATATTTCATTAGGTGTAATGATTAAAAGTGTGTGTACTGATTTTGAAAAAAAAGTACTGATTGTACTGATTTTTCGGTTTATTTGACTTTGGAAATTTTTTTAACATTTTAAAAACTTAACGATGCGTCTATCAAATATGTTAAAATACTTAGTTTTATTCTTTCATTTCCAGGAGCAAATGATTCGTGTGAAACAATTTTTTCGTTAATGAATAATAAATATTTGGTATGAAGAAAAAGTCAAATCAGCATATATACTGTTAAAAGTATGTTTATTCTAAATCTTAGGCCTTTTTGGGACAAATATTACAATGAAACAATATATTGTCCTGAATTAATAAATGAAGTCTTTAATGCTATTAAATACAAATAACTATTTATAGAGATAAATATATATGTATTTAACATTTTATTTAATTTAGGCTATTTTTTTCAGTTATGATTGAATTGAATACAACATTAAAATTATAGAAAACTAAAACAATCGTCCCTTTTTTGTATTCCAAAAAAAAAACAATCAGTCCATGTGAAATTGTAAAATTATTCGTAATATGAAAAATTCGAGATTTTTGTGTTTTACATTACAAAAAAAAAAATTTTTTTACGAAGTTACTTTTTTAAAGTTTAGAGTAAAAAAAAAACGTTTTGTATTAAACTTAATATGTAAAATAATTTTAAAAAATGCCTAAAGCTATTGTTATAAGTTATTTAGAAATTTATTAAAAATACTCGTCAAAATACTAATCCGAGTCTTCTATTCCATTTCATTGGTTTAATTTCGATTTTTTATACCCTCCACACACACACATGTGGTGAAGGTATATATAGGTTTGTCATTCCGTTTGTAATTTCTTGAATATTCATTTGCGACCCTATAAATTATATATATTCGGGATTCTTATAGATAGGGAAGTCGATTTAGCCATGAAAAAAATTTTCGATTTTTAAGCAAAAAAAATTTTTTTTTTGATATTAACAAAAAAAATTTTATTTTTGTTTTGTTTTTTTAACACAAGTATGATTATATTGGGAAAAAAAGCAAAAAAAATGTTTGTGTATTTTTAAAAAAATTTACTAATATACACACATAGAGAACGTAGTGAAGGGTATATAAGATTCGGTTTAGCCGAATATAGCGCTCTTACTAGTTTTAATTTAAAGTTAAAATTTATTTTATAGTCTTAGTAATTTTTATTTTAAGAATTGTGTAAATAAATTAAAAAGTAAAAGAATAAATTCCAAATTCTTATTTATAATTGTAATTTTGAAGCTTTCATTAGACTTTTATCGAAAAAAGTGATTCCTTAAACATTTTTATACACGAAAAAAAAGCATGGATATATAATATAGAACAAAAATATTTGCAGTTTTTCACTTACGAATAAAGTACATATTTCGTATTCGAAATCCAGATCATGCACAAATATTATTTTTACAAAAGCTAAACAGCGTACTAATTTCGAATCGGAAAAACTGGTTACGCTAATCATATCGGAAACTACATTTTAAAATTAAAATTACTATCATAATATTTACAATTTCAAAAATATATGAACTTTAAGCCAAAAATAATATATTATTAAAAGATTTATATTTAATCTAACTATCTGAAACCATGTTTCTTTGAGTTATATATATTACCAATAAATAAATAAATAAATAAAAGAAGATTAAAGTTTAAACAAGAAGTTACATTAATAAATGATGAATGCAAAGATATAAAAAATGAAATTTTTTGTACTTTATTGAAAACTCGTAAAATAGTGTTATTTTTTTACCAGTGACACCAGAAGTGCAATATACAGTAGCTGAATAGAACATAAAATATTGTAGTTTGTTCGACGTTTTTAAATGTGTTTTGACAAAAAAAAAATATTCAAAAAAAGACAATAAAAATACTTAATTGACAAAAAATTGGCAACACTGATTATTCAGCATTCAATCTACATGTTATATTTAATTATTCCAAACTGTTACAATAACATTTTATCATTTTAATGATTTCATCCGACCATTTGAATGGGAAATAATAGAAACGAAAAATTAATAAAACTTCAACCTCCAGCACAAGAGACATGCAGAGTCATAGATACAAATACAGTAGACGCTCGGAAATTAGCACTTGCGGATATTCGAATACTTCAGAAATTAGAACCAACGTTTTTAATACATTGCATGTTCTGAAATATTTTATTTATTTTTTGTTTTTAACACTGAAATATTGTATTTTAAGCTTTTATTTGGCTTTCACATAGTAAAAAAAGGGGAATTCTAAGTCACTTATGTAATTTATATTTCCTGTGTATTTTTTTTTTATTATTTGTGTGTGAAATTTAAAACATGTGTACAAAAAGCGTTGTTTTTTTATAAAATGCCTAATCAACGTAGAAAGAATACTCTGTCTTTAGAAACCCAAGGTAAAGATATTGGAAAAGATCGACAAAGACGTTCAAGGAAAACGTTTAGCTATTGATTTTAATGTCATAGTATATGTCATAATGCCATTAGATATATCAAATTAAATAGAGCAGCTACCTATATTAAATGCAGTTTCCGGCATCTACCAGGAATCAAATAAAAGATCTTTACACACTTGTGAATATCCCAAAATTTAAAGTCGGAAATCTACAATAACCGGAGCAATATAAAAAAAAAAAAGAATGTTTCTTCAATAAGAAGATTACAACAAAGGACACATTTCGAGCAATTGATGGGAGATTCTTTCTAGTGATATCTAGTCAATCCATTCATTCACAAATTTCGTGCTAAAGTCGCTGAGATGGGTCTAATTGACTCACAAATTTATAATGGCGATGAAGCCGAATTGTTCTTTCGTTGTCTTCCTGATGTATGTGTGTACATATGTGAATTTAAATAAAATGGTATGTTATGTTTCCGTTTTATATAAATAAAATTAAAAAAATCTATGCAGAAGTGTTTTTTTGTGTATTTTCAATTCGAAGATGCATTTCTATGTTGCTTTTTAATAAAAATAAAAAAAACCTTAGAACTTTTCGAAAACCAAGTGGTTCTAATTTACGAGCGTCTACTGTATATTCATTTGTATGTATGTATGTATATTGCCTTTAATACTAATTATAACTTTCGTTTTTTCATGTTCTTGCCACTGTTACTCCTTAACGACTTTGTCTATTAAGAAAGAATATTTTGCAAGAGCACAAAACATTTTTCTAAAATAAATTTGTTTGGCAACATGTTTGGAATTTATGATTTTATTATATGTATATGTACATACATACGAATAAAAATCAACATGAATATACATGCATATATAAATTCATAAATATACATACATAACATAGGTATGTAAAAAAAAAATAACAATAATACTAAAATAAAAAAACACTTTCTCATATAAATTAAAAAAAAAATCCGCAAAAATAACGTTTTGAAATTACATATTTATAAAAAAAATTTTGAAAGCATTGCACCAGCAAAACTATGTATGCATAAAAACTGTGGCAGACAGTTTTAAATTTCTTTCCAAGCAAAAAAAGAAATTGGTTTTCGTTGCTTTACCATGGTGACAATACTATTCAAATTTACCGACATTCAGCATAAATAAGTATCAATCAACAAACCAACTATATACATACATACATACATATTTACATATGTACATACATAAGTTGTTCTTGTTCTCTTATTCCTTTTAAGATTCGAAATTCAGTAGCCACTTTTATTAGCATCAAGAACACATTAACATCATTGTCTCAAGGAACTGGCATTTCATCAAATAAAAGAAAAAAGAATATAGAGAGACAACGTAGATAAAAATAAAGGGAATTCGTAACCATTATGTTTAAGATTTATACGAAACAGTTGAAAGGGTAACCAAGTATCCGGAATCGTTTTAATGGTTTCTTCAACCCATTTATTGTAAAAAATATATAAGAGCGCTGTATTCGCAAAAAATATCGATATATATATCAAAATTTAAAAAAAAAAATTTATGTATATGTATTATCGATATTTTACTTTGTAGTATATTGATATATTGATATTTTTCTTGCATATTAGTTTTGATGTTTTTAAGCTCTGGTTTTGTATTTTATGTTATAAGCTAGCTTGGACCCGATTTGCTTCGCTACCTCAAACTGGTTACTCAAACTTCCCTTTTTTTCTACCACATAATTCTTTATATCTAAAGGAATACTTTTTGTAATTTTATTCAAACCAGACCAGTGTTTTACTAACTAACACTTTCCCGTTTTTCGCTCAGTTTTTGCCCGTTCCTTGTAAGTATAAAATAAAACGTGTAATTACGTATGTATGTATTTATGTGCATTTCCGAAAGGTATTTAAAGGCTTAGAAAACTTAATTTTTTATGATATAAATTTTTTGTCCTTATCTTTAGGGAATTCTGGGCTAAAAAGTTAATTTTTTCCAAATTTCCTAATAGGCATGTCTTAACATAAAATACTTATATAATTAATTTTTGTAAAAAATTTTGTTTTTTTGCTTATATGTATCTCGTTAAATGACCGATTATGGTAATTTCAATACCGAGAATCTTAGGTACACATATTTTTGATCGTTTGATACCATTACCGGGTTCGTAGTACATTCGGAAATTAATATTGTAGAAATTACAAATGGAATGACAAACCCTTGTCACCTGTGGTGAAGTTAAGAGCGCTATATTCGGCTGTGCCAAATCTTGTATACCCTTTACTACGTGTATTTATATAAGTATGTGTGTATGTGTGTATATATATACATATGTGTGTACGTATGTATTTCCATGTTTTAAAGTCTTAGAAAAATTTGATTTCTTATGATATTAATTTTAGTCCATATACATCATCGACCACCAAACGCTTACCCAGCTAACGAAGTTTTTTGGGTATTTATTTATTCTCTTCGTGAATTTTATAACCAGAATTACCCAAAGAAGAAAACTTAACCACCACAAGTACTCTTAAAATTGACCAAAAGCAACAGTACCTATGATCTTTATTACATTTATCTTTTAATTTAAATATCGTACTGAATTCGTTGATTTGTTATTATAAGTATTACCTTTATAATAAGTGTCCAATTTTTCTATTAATCACACTACAAAAAATCCATGTGTTTTGTTTTCATTATTTTGAACGACAACTAGGGTTTTTTTTTTCTCGCATTTTTTTGCTTCCCGG
>NDXZ01037043.1:0-15756 GCA_003055125.1 Paykullia maculata | reverse complement strand
AACCGTGTATAACATTCAAATAATTTTATACCCAAACCATAAGGATGATTACAAAAAAATTATCATATCTTTGAATATTCAATATTTTTTATAATTAAAAGCTATTGTTGACAAACAAAAATTTTTCGAACTCAAGTTTTCATTATTAGACATTTTAAACAAATATTATTTATTTTTAATTTTTAACTTAACTTAATACATATATGTAAGTTAATTTGTTAAAATTATTTCCTTTTCGTTTCAATTTGAAAACGCAAAATGAAATATGGTGTGAAATGGAATGATTTTATTTTATTATTTTCTCTTATTTTTAGCCAAGTCAAAGCAACAGTGGTATTGCTAATTCAAGTCTTAATAACAAAACCAATAGTGATACAAGCACAACTTGTAATAGCAGTATAATTTGTAATCAAAACAATGTTAATAATAACAACAATATAACAACATCTATTGGTAGCAGCAATAGTCATAGTTTACTTGTTGGTTCTTCTGCAAATAATACAAATAATTCCCAAACAGATACGAACATAAGTAACAACATTAATAGCAACAACAACGTTTTGATTAATAACAATAACAATTGTAGCAGTGGTAATAGCAATAGTAACATCATTATTGGCAATAATGTTGGTCTTGCCCTCGATCATCATACTGGCGGCTTAGTAGGTGGTGGTACATCTAATACAGCAGCAAAAAACCAATTAAAGCAATTAAACACAATGCGCGAAGCTCTATTTTCTCAGGATGGCTGGGGTTGCCAGCACGTCAATCAGGATACAAATTGGGAAGTGCCAAGTTCACCAGAGCCTACAAACAAAGAAACGTCGGGTCAACTAATGTGGAAGCCCACAATAAACAATGGCACTGACTTGTGGGAGTCCAATTTACGCAATGGAGGCCAACCTACAACACAACCTGTGCAGAAAACTCCCTGGGGTCATACACCCTCAACAAATTTAGGTGGTACTTGGGGTGAGGATGATGATTGTACAGATGCCACCAATGTTTGGACTGGAGGACCAGCTGGTCCGTCTACTGTTGCTGGCGTTTCGGGTGTTACACCGGGGTCTGGTGCTAGTGGGCCATCAAATGGTACCCAGTGGGGTCAAGGTGCTGGTATAGCAGGAGCTGCTGTTCAAGCAGCAGTTACAGCTCCAACTTCAGTTACAAGTGTAGCGCCTGGAGGTAATATAATTATAAAACAATTTTTCATAAGTCAAGATTTGGGCAATTAGTCTATTATTTTAGAGAACCAAATTTTATATTTATTTATTTGTACGTCTTAGGATTTCAATTAAAGTTTTTTTTTATTTCAAAGTAAGAAATTATGTAAAGGGTTAAAAATCTAAACTTTTTAAAATGTTACACCGTATTTTTTAATTTGGTAATAGATTTTCGCAACTTAAGCAATAAGAATGCCGCTTACAAACAATTTTACAGTAGCTGTCTTTTACAAAAGAGCATATATTTGACAGCTCGTTAGGCAGAGTGTATTATATGTATATAGCTTAATGCTAATTTTTTTTATACATAAGGATATATGTAAGTTGTGATAATTTATTCAGGCATTTTCTATATGTTACAAATTTTCATATATGAGTTTATTTACTTACAAAAATTAAAAGTACAAAAGATACTGTCATGTTAATTTTTGTTTTTATTTTAGTAAAAAAAATTGTATATGTATTTAAAATTAAAAAATTTAGAAAAGTACTTATATAGTTTACACTCTCAGTCTTCATATTTCTAAATTCATAAATATTGAAAAATCAAAACCGAACATATGGCATTATCGATGCGCATAATAAGGAGCATCTCGATCAGCTAAAAGAGTTTAAAAATAAACTTGTTTAAATTGTTGCTGTTTCAGCTCAACAAAACGAAGTTGTTCCCGCATTCAACATTAGTGAATCCCTTGAATTCAGTACTTGACTTCAACTTAAAGATTGAAAAATAAATTTAATACATATACATACATACATAAATGAGTTTTGCGAACATATTTTTTCGATAATAAAGAAAACAAAAAAAAAGATTATATATTTATTCAACGTAATATGCATATAAGAATTTTAAAAAGATTAAAAAGTTATTTTTTTAATAAAAAAGACGTATATTTTAATGCTGCAAATGTTATAGTTATTTGGAAAATCAAATTTAAACCCGCGAAGAGATCTTGCTATATATAATAATTTGATATTAATATCAATTTCCTCAATAATTTAATTTTAACATGTATAACAATTTACACTGTAGGTACTTCAAGCGCAGGTGGTGTAAATTTGTCAGGAACTACAGGATCTGGAGGAGCAAGTGCAGCAGGTAATGGTTGGGGTGACCCACGAGTTGGAGCCATGGTTGGAAGTGGTGGTCCTCTAGATATGCGCTCTGTAGATCCACGTGATCCTATGCGTGCAGCTTCAGCTGGTGACCCCCGAGAACTAAGAATGTTGGATCCCCGTGATCCCATACGCGGTGATCCTCGTGGCATTTCTGGACGACTTAATGGAACATCGGAGATGTGGGGACAACATCATCCAATTACGCAACACCAAATGCCTAGTCTTAATAAAATGGGAGTTGGAGGTCCTAATGTTGGTGGAGTAGGTACTGGTGGCCTAAACGGGCCTTCTTCCGTTGGAGGTTTAAATTCAGCAGGAAATGTCAGTTCACAATGGGGAGCTCCTCCACAATCCGTTGTCGGAGCACCAAAAGATATGGTAGGTTCAATGGCAACAAAATCGACAGTTAGTAGTTCAGGTTGGGAAGAGCCATCACCGCCACCGCAGCGAAGAAATATATCTAATTACGATGACGGAACTTCGTTGTGGGGCCAACAAGCACGTGTACCTGGAGGAGTAAGTGGTGGCGGAGGATCTCACTGGAAAGATATTTCTGATCCACTCAACCCCCGAAATCATTTGATGCGAAGTACAATAGGTGGTCCAAATTCTTCTAACGTATCTAATCTAGGTGGCGGTTCTTCTGGAAACTCAGCAGCCACAGTTGGTGGCGTTGTAGGCTCTGCGGTAAATCCAAATAACCCTATGGGTGTGGGTGTTGGACCCCCAGGGTCACGCCTTGTATCCGTCATTAATGGTCCAGGTGGTATAGGTGGTGGGCCTCATAAAGCTGACAATGGAATGTGGCCCCCACATCCCGCAGGTCCACCTAATGTGCCTTCAACAGCAGGTGTTGGTGGTAACCGAAACACTGGGGGTTGGGGAGATGTTGAAAATCATATTATTGGTGGCCCTGCTTCCGTTAGTGGGAATGGTGCAGGTAACTGGGGTGATGACAAATCGAACCAAGCTGTTGGTAATATGGGTCAACCTGGAAATTCATGGAATGAACCTTCTAATGCCTCAGCTTGGAATAAATCCAATCAACCGAAATTGGCGGGTGCTACAAATAGTACAGGATGGGGAGCTGGTGTCTCTAATGCAGCATCTGGTGCTAATGATTCTAATGACTTAAATCCTAACGATTGGACAACTGCAGCACACAATACGTTAATGAATAAAGCCCAGCAACAGCAGAAGATTGGCAGTGGTGCGACAGTTAATCTTGGTGGTGTTAATAGTGATCTAATAAAGCAGAGCAAACAGTACCGAATGTTAGTTGAAACAGGCTTTAAGAAAGAAGACGTTGAGCGCTCATTAATCGCAACTAATATGAACTACGACGAAGCCACTGAGATGTTAAGGTCTAATTTGACTGCTGTTAATGCTAATGTTGGTGGTATGGATAATTGGAGGCGTCTTGACGATAACCTGAGTTCCTATGCTGATCATAATGCCGCCGTCGCTGCTGCTGGTGGTTCGTTTTCTGGCCGTTATACTGCAGGAGGAACACAACCTGCTATATCATTCCCTCCGGTAAGTGCTTACATATTTGTTCATGACGTAGTATTTCTTAACAAATTTATATGTCATTTTTTAAATAAAATTTGTTCTGTTAAATAACAAACATTCGATATTTTACCCTGTGTCGAACGGTTCTTTTATAAGATTTGTAAGACCTGAAATATAAATACTTTGCTAACATTTATCTAAACACATTCATAATATTCGGTCTTCCTAACTTTTATACCATTTATCAGGGTGATAAGGGTGTGTACAATTTGTCATTCCATTAGAAGTTTCTAATACATTTATTTGCTACCCCATTAATCAACAAATAAATAATTTCTTAAAGTCCGCCTATCAGTGTTTAAGATAAAATTTAATTTTCGAATATCACGCATCTCACACGGAACCTAGGTTGTACAACTGCCTCCGTTGTTACTTAATTAAAAACAAGTAAGTGCGCTATATTCGGCTGTGCCAAATCTTATATACCCTTCACTAAGTATGAGTATGTGTATATATAAATATGTATGTACGTATGTATTTACATATGCAAAAGGTATTTAAAGTTATAGATAACTTGATTTTTGTATAATATTAATTTTAGTCCGTATAGGTTTTTCGCCTATATCTGCTGATTCTGGGCCAATAAGTAATTTTTTTTCAAATTTCCCAAATATGCATGTAATAATTTGTGTCTAAACAAAAAATTGTCGGATTTTGGTGATTTTCAATATCAAGAATCTCAATCTGATTGTTTAATTCCAGTAACGGGTCTCTACAACATGGGGGGCTGAGAAAACTTGATTTCAACAGACGGGCAGACGGACATGGCTAAATCGACTTCTATAAGGATTCAAAATATATATTCTTTATAGGGTCGCAAATGAGTATTGTAGAAATTACAAACGGAATGACAAATCTATATACATATACCCTTGTCACCTGTGGTGAAGGGTATAAAAAAAAGCAATTGATTCACATGCTAAAATAAGATATACTTTCAAGGTATATTTAACGTTATATAAATGGCAAAAACACTTTCGGGAAAACTAAAAATAATAATAATAATTGTCTCTAAAATAAAGTTTTTAAACTTGAATCTATTGGAAATTATCTTAATCGGGCAATAAACAGCGATCTCAGCCTAAATTTTTTACACACACAATAACAATTTTTTTATTAAATAAATAAATCTAACAGCACATTAAACTCAATAGTCGTTATATGTCTACGAGTTGTAGTAATAAACATTACAACAACAAAATTAACGGTTGTTGCTGTGTGTGTATGTGTTGCAGGCACTATTTAAATTTAAGATTCGGAAGTGTCGAATATAGTGTTATTATTTATTCTATAAGTGGTAAAAAAAAGATCATAAAACTATTTATTTTTTACTTTGCATACAGAACAATCTTCTAAATTCAATGGGTGGCGCAACTGTCGGTGCTTGCGGCGGAAATAATCCACAACTCAGTGCCCTTAACTCATTGCAACCTTTGCAAGTGCAAAAGTACCTTAACCAAGGCCCTCATAATGTTACCGGTGGACATCAATCTGTAAATGCAGCTGCTGCAGTTACCTTTGGCCAAGGCTCTAATGTTGCTGCTGTCAATGCTGCAGCTGCTGTATCAAACAGTTCGAATCAACCATCAACACAACAGCTACGTATGTTGGTCCAACAAATACAATTAGCCGTTCATAGCGGTTATCTGTCCAGCCAAATATTAAATCAGCCACTGGCTCCAACCACACTCCTACTCCTTAACCAATTACTTAGTAATATTAAGGTAAGTATTGAAGATTATTACGTGTTACCATTTCTTAGTAAAACTAATGTTTCTATTATTGTTTTTAATTAATAGCATCTACAAGGGGCTCAGCAATCATTAGCACGTAATGGTAATAATAGCAATACATTGCTTGCCATTGCCAAATATAAACAGCAAATACAAAACTTACAAAACCAAATAAATGCACAACAAGCAATATACATCAAACAGCAGCAAGCTTTACAACCTACCCCACATCCGGCTGCTACGCATATCAATAATACAAATAACGAATATCTAAGAAGCCATGATGCCATATCAGCTTTGCAGGGAAATTTCTCAGAAATTAACTTAAACAAGGTACACAAAAGAGCCTCTAATTCCATCGCAATATAAATATGTGAAAAATGTATCATCGGATTCGATGACATTAGATAAACAATTTGCTTTTTTTTATTAATTTAACGGCTACGTTCAAATGATCAGGCCATACACAATCCTATTTTGTAGCATTAATTATTTGCTCTTGAACTTATGTAGCAAAAAACCGGGACAAAGTCAGTTTTTCGTTTAAAAAACCTATGACCTAATATGTATATACAATGCAAATATAATATAAAAAGCTGATTTCGAAAAAAAACAGTACACTAACATAATATATTTTTTCAGAGCAGAAACTCTGAAACATTTTTTAATGTGTGTGAATTTTTGCACAAAGTACGGCACAGACGGACAAAAACGCGTAGTGGCGTACCGGTTATGTATTTGTTTTATACCCTTCACCACAGATGACAAGGGTATATATAAGTTTGTCATTCCGTTTGTAATTTCTTCAATATTTGTTTTATACCCTTCACCACAGGTGAAAAAAATTGTTATAGTTGTGTGTAAACATGCCTTTTGGGAATTTTTTAAAGGCAAAAAAATTTTCGAGATATAACCAAAAAAAATTTTTTAAGATCTAAGCAAAAAATAATTTTTTTTTTAAACAAAAATTATAATTTTTATGTGTAAGACATGCCTTTTTGGGAAATTTGAAAAAAAAATTCTAATTGGCCCAGAATTAGCAAAGATATGAGCGAAAACCTATATGGACTAAAATTAATATCATAAAAATCATGTTTTCTAAGCCTTAAAATACCTTTCGGACATGTAAATAAATACGTTCATACCTTAGTTTACCTATACACACATACATACATAAATAAATCAATGTAGCACAGCCAAATATAGCGCTCTTACTTGTTTTAGCATATATCAATTTGTTTATAGTCAATTTTTTAGTTTTCTGTTTTTTACAAATGCTTACAAGTAAAATGTAATAAATAAATTTATATGCAATTTTTTAAAAAAAACCGTCATAAAAATATTTATGAATAATTTTTTTAAAGGTTTGGGAAAGTCACTTTTGAAAATTTGTGAGTAAAAAGATGTTTGCACATTTATAGCGGGTGAATTCGTTTAAACTTTAAGGCGACAGAGTATTTCTGGTTTTTGAATGAGATATTTAATGGTAAAAGCAGGTGCATTAATAGTTTTTTCATCTGTGCAAAGTGCCATAAAGTATTGTAAAATCTTGAAAAAAAAACTGAAAGGGTTTCTTTTACCCATTGCATAGTAATCAGATTTTTGTGCAGGTATCAAATTAACCTCTTAAATTAAAACAGTGGATATTTTCACGTACAATTCAGTACAGTTACAGGTGCCAAAATACATAAGTACGTACATTACATTTTTTAGTACCAATTTGATATTTGATTGAAAAGCAAGTAAGATGACGTTCTCAGTTTTTTGCACGATTATTTAAATATAATGAAATTAAATAAAAGTGAAATTTTGACTTATTTTTCAAAAATTTTTATAAAAGAATGTATGTATGTACATACCTTATTCCTCAAAAGTGACTATCCTAAACCTTAAAAAGAAACAAGTAGGTTAGGTTAGATAAGGTTTTGGGACATTTGGTGAATAAATTCACCACGTCACCCAGAGACAGAATTGTCCATTGTGATTGTCCTTGAAAGAGAAAAAGAAAGAAATGTACAAGAAGATGTAGAATAAGTAGAATGGGAGGGATGGTCGAGTGTGGAAAGGTGTACTGGGCTAGGCATTTGCCGCCGTTAGCCATTTTAGGCCCTTAGCGTAGCCTAGCACAGCGTATGGGTCACAGTCCGATAGTATCGTTAGGTCGTTGACATAGAAATCACCGAAGTATCGATGTCTACCAGCGAGTACCTGACAACAGCACAATAGGTGCTCCACCGTTTTCGTTTCCTCTGCATCCTCACACAGACGACAAAAGTCAAATGTACTGGTTTGCCAGTTTGCCGGAAATGACTTGATGTTGCAGCGACCGGTCAGAAGACCGGTGAGCAGCTTCAGGTCCCTTTTCCCCATAGACAGGAGGATTTTGGTCCTGCTAGCAGATGTAGTTCGCCACAACGATTTCGATATCCTGCATCCTTCGACATCTGCCCAGTACTGGTTCGCTCTATCTCCGAGATAATCGTCTATCCTTCCATCGTCATTTGGGGTAGAACCGAGGCGTTCACCATATCAGTCCCCGTTTCGGAGCCCCTTCGTGCTGGCTCATCCGTCACCTCATTGCCCGGTATTCCGGAATGCCCCGAGACCCAGCATTCCTCAGACCTCGAAGCGCCGATCTGCAGTCACGTACTACTCTTGATTTCACCGAGTGAGATCTCAGTGCTTTCAGAGCATCCTGACTGTCCACATAGATGGTAATACAATCCGCACACCCCTGGCTTCAGCGACGGACCAGGCTAGCGGCCTCCGTTATCGTGAAAATCTTCGCCTGAAATACACTGCTGCGATTGCCCAACCCAAACGACTCAGTAATAACGAGTGATTCACTGAAGATTCCCGCTCCTGTCCCATTGCCCATCTTCGACCGATCAGTTAGATGGACATGCCCTCAAACGGGACGTGACCGTTATCCCATGCCGATCTTTCCGGGATGTGTACTTCAGTGTACAACAGACGATAGTCCGTTCCGCCGGAAATATCACTCAGCCGTTCTAATTTTCCCATCTCCATCAGGATGCTAGCGTGTCCCGATCCCGAATCGCGCCATGTTCCTGATTCCTTGAGCCTCAAAGCACTCTTTGCCGCAACTCCCACTATAAAGAGGTCCTGTGGAGTGCTCTTTATAGCTCCGATTATGCAGGTCGAAGCACTCCTCTGCACCTTGCCCAGCGCCCTAAGGTGACAGTTCCTCGCAATGGCATTCCGCCTGACCAAACAACCATAGGTAATGAAAGGGCGAACCACAGCCGTATATATCCAGTAGACAGTGCCTGGCCTTAGTCCCCAGCTTTTCCCTATGGAGTTCCTACTCGCGTATAAAGCGTTCAGCCCCTTTTTCCCCCCTTTCCACGGTGTTTCTTTTCCAGTTTAGCTTTCGGTCCAGACTAACGCCAAGGTATTTGGCCTCCGAAGAGAGTTGTAGCTCCACACCATTCAGGATTGGTACTCGAAAATTCCGAATCCGATGCTTGCGGGTGAAAAGCACCGGCTAAGTCTTACATGGGTTCACTTCTAACCCGTTGGCGTTAGCCCAGTCGGACAGCTCTCTCAGCGCCCCTTGTATCAGGTCAGTCAAAGTGGATAAGAATTTTCCTCCGACGAGTATGAGCACGTCATCCGCGTAGGCCACCACTCCTTCCTCCTTCTTCAAATGTCCTCAATATTTCATTCATCACCAAGAGCCACAGTAATGGAGAAAGGACTTCCCCTTGTGGTGTACCCCTGGGAACAACCCTCCTCACAGGGCTACTACCCAGTTCCGCATTGATTATTCAGCCTTTCAGCATTAAGTCAATCCAGTTAACCAGGCAGGGTGGGAAACCGAGAGTTACCAGAGATTCCCGTATAGACTCTAGTTTTACATTGTTGAAAGCCCCTTCAATATCAAGAAAGGCCGCTAAAGTGAAGTCGGAGCTCGCCATATTCCCCTCTATGTACCTGACCACCTCATGTAGAGCACTTTCAACTGACCTCCCGTTGAGGTAGGCATGTTGCTGTGCACTTAGTGATGTGGGGTCAAGCTGTGTCCTCATGTAAAGATCTATGTCTTTCCAATGTCTTCAAAAGAAAAGAGGATATAATGATAGGTCTGAAGTCCCTCGGTGCCGAGTGGCTGGGTTTCCCCGCTTTCGGGATAAAAATCACCTTCACCTCTCGCCATGCTGACGGAATGAATAACAGATGTAGGCAAGCCCTGTAGATCCCCGCCAGAAGTGGAATTATTCGTGGCCCTGCCCTTTGTAGCATGGCTGGGATTATATCGTCTGGGCCAGGTGATTTATAGGGTTGAAAGGTGTTCAGTGCCCATGTGATCTTCATCTCATCAACGATGTCTCCAGCCAGGGTGTTAACTGCTCCTGGATCTTGTGCGGCCGCACTGTCCGTCGTGATCAGCTCGCCGTTCACCGCCCTGCACCCAGGAAAGTGGGTTGCTGTCAACAGCTCTAGTGTCTCCGAGCTAGACCCGGTCCAGCGGCCGTCCGCTCCTGTGATGATTTCGATGACCCTTGGGTCTTTGGAAAGTGTTTTCCGGAATCTCGCGCCCTCGTTCACACCCTCGATAGTCTCGCAAAAACTTACCCAGGAGCACGTTTCGCCCTCTTAACCTCACTTTTATATCTGTTGAAGCCGTCCCAATCAGAAGTAAGCTTGGACCTATTGGCTCTATCATAAAGTCCTCTTGACTCCCTCCTGAGCCTACCAAGTTCACGATTCCACCAAACCGGCTGTGATCTCTTCCGTGGATACGTCAAGGGACAAGATCCTTCATAGCTTCCCCTGAGAACGTCCCTGGGCTTCTGTACAGCTAGGTCGACCTCTTGGTCTAATGACCAGATACCAAAGGTGTCTGATTTCAGACGCGAGTCAACCAGTTCTGCGTATCTTGCACAGTAAGTTCTTCTAGGGTTCCTGAAGGATTTTTGCCGCCCTTTGTGGAAATTCAATTCAAAGAGTATCTTCCTGTGGTCCGAGAAGGAACATTTATCGGACTCTCAAGTTCGTCACAGTCGTCTCGTCCAGGTTAGTCAACGTTATCTCAATCATTTCCGATCTGTCTCTGATGTGAAAAGTGGTGGTGCTACCCCTTTTACCAACACGAAGGTCAAATTTTAGAGCGAAATTGAATGTCGACTCACCTCTTTCATTGATGTCCTTGCTACCCCATTGTGAGTGGTGAGCGTTGGCATCGCTTAATAGAACGATATCCCTACCATGCAAGGCGGTGCTCACCAAGTTCCGGACACCAATACTGGGGGGATTGAGCTAGTTATATGGCATATAGACCGACGCCAGGATCGCTCAGATCCATTCTCCATGCACACCGTGGTCATGTCGCCATCACTGTAATCGGAGAGTAGGATTAGATTTAAATTTTTTCTACCAATTACATAAGTTCTCACCTTGTCCCCTTTTGGGGATGCGTACAAGCAGAAATTGACATTGCCCAACAACCTTATTTCTGTAGATATAAGGCTCTTGGAATAAAGCATTGTCTGCTGGCACTTTGTTAGGGGGAAAAAAACAAGTAAGAGCGCTATGTTTAGCTGTGGCACTTCAGGCTTGTAGAGGAATGCCACAGTGGTAGTCAAACCGTACCATTCTCGGCTAGTTCATCAGCAACGCAGTTATTGGTGTTAGCGTCGTATCCCCGCACCCATATGAGGGTGATGTTTGTGTTTGCGTGTAAAATAAAAATAAAACAATATTATTGAATATTACCTGTTGTTTTGTGTAACACAATTTGCGCTCAAACAAGAAGTAAATACATTACTACAAAAAAAAAACAAGTTAGGCAAAGTTTAAAGAAGATGCCGTTAGCGGTTTTGCCCAAAGCTGCCACCTTGTAACAACGTAAGAAGTTACAATTAATTGATATAAGACAATAATATTCATTATAAAAGAATTAATTTTTCTTTTTCTTTTTTTTTACTCTTTTCATTTAACAATATATAATATAATATAATTATAATACTAATGGTCATTTGGCCAACCAGACAACTGGTTAAAGTTCCCACAAAGGGAGTGTAGTTTTGAACAGTCTACAGACTGCACCCATTTGGGTATGATTTTTCAAAAACACGGCGATTGGCCAGAAATGACCCAACCAAAAATGGTATATTGAGCCATCGGAAACCCTGGGTTCTCTTTCAAAATTTGCGGAGCTACTTCCGGACCGAGCACGAGGGCAACTCTACCCGAGACATTAAAGTCCGGGTCTGCCAACTGCATTCCTTCGAATTTTTCCTTAATAGAGACCGAAACCGGTTCCAGGGGCGTAAATATGCCCTTAAATTTTTGAACTTTAACCGTCACTGTTATTACTTTCAAAGCATCATAAACGAACCGAATCGAAATTCTACAAATCCGTTTATCTCCGAAAGCAGTCACAGGCAACTTAAATTTTGCCACCAAATCTGCACAAATATAACTGGTGCTACAGCACAAGTCCAAAATCGCCCTAACCGGAATAGATCGACTGGCTGTAAGAAGCAAAACTTTCGCGGTTGGAGAAAAAGTTACAACTTGACGTATCGGTAATTGGGAAAAATTCGAGGGAGGTGCAGTGCGCCTGCGAGACGATTTTTGTGAAACGTTTTTTTTAACCACGGATCGTGAAGGCGAATCCAAAAACGTGATGATTCCCAATACTTTTTTTGCAATGACCCGTGCTTTTGCAATCACGAGAAATATGATGGGGAGAAAGGTACCACGAGCAATAACGGTGCAACAAAATCATCCGTATCCTTTGCTCATACGACATTGAACCAAATTTCCGACACGCACGCAAATTATGGTTTTTATTAAAAATTCTACATTTCTTAGAATTCGAACCTGAGGCTTCGTTTGCTTTTATTTGAGGTGTTAAAGTTGACAATGATGAGGCTGCACTAGCCGCTACCACTGCCTCACCATTTGGTGATACAGCGGCTGCTAAAGTCACCGGCACAGTGGAAGCAGCACCATCAACAACAGCAACGCCCACATCAGTAGCTTCCAAGTCTACGTCCGGTGTCAAATCATGGACCTGGGATGCTGAAAGAGTTGGCATGGACTTGGCAAGGACCTTTGGATCCTCTAATTCCATTGCCTCCTCATAATCCTCAAGCAAGGCATCCTCAAAAATGGTTGGCAAAGAGTCCATGATACTAGATACAATAAGATTTATTAGTTTTGATTGGTATGAAGTAAACTAGTCAGAATGACTAGATTGGCGATTGGTCGATTTATAACCCCGTTTTCAGTACGTATGTCCGCAACATGGACCGTGACCGCACATTGGCTATCACTTCCTTGATAAACTTTTACAACTCTACCCAATTTCCAGGAAGTCGGCGACAAATCGTCGACTGTAATATCGCGTTCTTAATATTTCCATTTATAACGTTTGTGCAAATTCGACAAATACTCTTTCCACCAACGACAGAAATGATGAGCTAATGCCTTAAACTTTTAGTACCTATTCACAATGCTTATCGGCGAACCCAAGACAGACGGTTCAGGAGGAGCTAATATAGGCGAGCCTATCAAAAAATGTCTGGGAGTAAGAGCCACCGGCTCATTTAGATCATCACTAATTGGGTAAAGCGGCTCGAATTTAAACAAGCCTCTATTCGAGCAAGAACTGTCGAAAGTTCTTCGAATGTATATTTCACTCCGGAAATTTCCTTTCGAAAATGAAGCTTAAACTTTCATGTGAGGAGCACCCGCTGGTATAAAACGCCACGAAAGATCTTTTATACTGCATGTAGAACACATCCTAGTGCGACAGTTAAAGATAAATCCCTTTTTATCTCACGAGAAGCTCCAACAAAATTCGTCCCATTATCGGAAAATATGGTACTTGGACAGCCTCTTCGAGATATAAACCGATTAAACGCAGCCAGAAACCTTTCAGCCTCCAAATGAACAGCCTTAGTAGCAAAACAATCAAAAATACAAACGTACGCTTTGAACGTTTGACCAGACCTACCATTTATATTCCTCATATCAAATGGACCAGTAAAGTCCACTGGAGTCGTAGACGGTCTATCCAAAGAAGTACGTTCTGGGGGTAATACTGCCATTATTTGGGTACAATTGCGTTTGCGATCAATAAGACAAGGCTTACAACGATGAATAACCGCGCGTACAAGGGTTTTGAGCCGAGGGATCCAATACTCAATCCTCAGCATCAACTAATTTCCACCATAAATAGAAATAAAGTGAATAAATTTAACCAACAGAAGAGTAAAACGTGCCAAATAAGGCAATATGATTGGATGGCGTTTCGTATATACCAATGAAGGAGATTTTGCCAACCTGCCATTGAGTTTCACAGCACCCACTCGACCAAGGAATGGATTGGACGGTAAAAGTGAAGTTTTGGATGAAAGAGGCCGCGTCTCCAGAAGACATATATATTCCTCTGGGAAATTATCCCTTTGAGTTACAATGGCCAAACGAAGTTTCACCCGTTTAATCTCAAGATCCGACAAAATTGCAGAATCATACGAGTGTTTACCCCTATGTACCGAATGAGTGTTATAAAAAAAAACGATATACATAGGATATTACGCGTATAGCGCGATCAAACGACGAAAATCTATCCAAAATATCCTCATAATCGGCAAAAAACGAAACATGTGGCCTAACACACCTAGATTCGAGGTCTGTGTCCAATCTATCAAGACTCTTCATATTCCAGGTCGATTTATCTTCCCGAAGCCAACTAGGACCATACCACCAAAGAGTGCTATCTGCCGAAACAGAAGGTGAAACGCCACGACTACATAAGTCAGCAGGATTATCCCCTGACTTTACATGATGTCAATTATGCCTTCCAACAATTTCCTTGATTCTGGAAACTCTATTCGCAACAAAAGAAGTCCATGAACATGGATCTTTTTTCAACCAAGACAGAACGATCGTAGAATCCGTCTAACAGTAAACCTGACGCAATGGTACATCAATTTCACCTAATACCGTCTTCAAAATGTCAGTAGCCAATACTGCACCACAAAGTTCCAAACGAGGAAATAAGGTAAGTAAGGAAATCGATTTTATTGGAGCCACTTTCGTCTTGCATGTTAGCAAATGAGTAAAAACTTCACCATAAGACGTTTCAACGCGTATATATATCACCCCCGCATATGCTTTTTCCGAGGCATCAGAAAAAACATGAAGTTCAACAATCTAATCGGGATGATAATGGACCCATCTCGGAATCTGAATTCCGTTAACCTCATGATATGAAGAAACAAATTTTCTCCATTCGACCTCCGTTGCAGGTTTAAGTGACTCATCCCAGTCCACTTGATCTTGCCAAATCCTCTGCATAATGGTTTTTGCAACCACTATTACAGGACCAAGCCAGCCTTCGGGATCAAAAAGCTTAGCGATAATAGATAAAACTTCCCTTTCCGTAGAATTTGTTCGCATCACAATAGGCTCCACATGAAAATAAAATGCATCCGAATGAGCATTCCACTGAAGACCCAAAATTTTGGAACTACTAGATTCTTCAAAGGCTAAAAATTTAGCATCGATCAAATCCTCAGATGAAATTCCAGATAAAACTTCCCTAGCATTCGAAGACCATTTTCTAAGTATAAACCCGGCTGATGATAAAGCTGCTATAAGTTGATCACGAGCGAACAAAGCAGTTGAAATATCATGAGCACCGGACAGTACGTCGTCAACGTACATATACTTCCTAATAATGTTTTATGCAAGAGGGTACTGACTTTCTATATCGTCAGCTAACTGTAGCAAAGTACGAATTTCAAGATAAGGCGCACAATTGACACCAAAGGTCACAGGCTGTAATTCATACTCTTTAATTTCCTCTGTAGGAGATTCACGAAACAATATCCGTTGAAATGGAGTATGAGACCGATCCAGCCTTATCTGCCTATACATCTGGGTGATTTCGCAATTAAAAACATATCGAAAACAACGCCAACGTAAAATCAAAAGAACTAAATCCGCCTGTAATGTAGGCCCTACCAAAAGGCAATCATTCACACTATTACCACTGGAAGTCTTATTCGATGCATTAAAAACCACTCTCAATTTCGTGGTTTTTCTATCTTATTTAATAACTGGATGAT
>NDXZ01037042.1:0-14479 GCA_003055125.1 Paykullia maculata | reverse complement strand
TTATTTTCTGAACTCGCAATGAAGTGAATTTTTTTTACACCTTTTTATTAGTATCAATTACCTGCAGACAAGCCTAGGGCTTAGCGGGTTTCTCTTCTTTTTTTAGAATAAGGAATTGAACATTATAAAAATAAATGAATAATATGTAAAAAAAAAAACAAAAAAAAACTACCGTTGCATGAGAGAGGTTTAAAAATTTGAATAAATTAGTTTAAGTGGGCAGGGAAAAGTTACTTGGAGAATAAAATTAAAAAACAGCCGACTACTCCAAAGGTAGCAAATTTGCATCTATGAAAATAAATTGTTAATTGTTAAATCGTTCAGAGTGTTACTTATGGGTCAGTTTATGTAAAAAAATTAAGTTTTGTACAAACAAATATTTAAACACCAAAAAAAATTTCAATTTAAGAAATCAAATACTTCTTGCCATTTTTCATACTTTTCATCACTAACGACTTATTCCAAAAAATTAAGTTCCTTTAAAGAACCTCTTTTACGTTTAAAATCTAAGAGTTGTTAAAATATGGTTTCCATCATCTCTTTCTTTCATATTTCCTTAACAAAAGTCAACTTTCAACAAAAGCTTTTTTTTAATTTAAGATGATGCCGTTAATTTTAATTTTTTGTTCTTTTTCTTTTGTATGTCCAACATGCAGCCCTGTTGCATGAAGAAAAAATTGTCCATATTTTTTCATAGTCTGCCCCGGCACTTGCAAAATAACATAAACGCATAATAGACATTCCTCTCTACTCATTTCGAAGATGGATGTTTAGACGTTTGTTAAGTGACGATGACGATGACGTTGACTTAAAACATATGAGCAAATGCAAGGGGCCAACAAAGCAATAACGACGACGTTGGTGGTCGGGGTGGTTTAAGTGTATGTATGAATGGTCGTCTAAAACTGTCTGGTCTATAAATGATATGACGTTGTAGTTGTCCTTGTTGTTGTTCTTATTTTTTTTGCTAGTTTGCCACAACAACATACAAACATACATACGAGTAGACATGCAAATAGACTTGCACATGCAAACGCAGTCTTTAATTTGTGCAGACGTTTTGGGATTGGGTGACAGAGCCTTAAAATTTTTCATTCATATGTGTTTGTTTTAACTTGTTTGCATTTTTCTGGTCGTTAATGTTTTTTGTTGTTTTTTATTTCACCAGTCAACAATCTTTGAAGGCATAGAGTGTTTTATTTACATACATATGTATGTATGTATGTATGTGGTGCATACAACATTTTCATTTTGTATTTATTTATATGCGAAAGTTTTTCCTGTTGTTTTGTGGTTGGTTAAAACAACAGGGAGTTTTAAAAAGAAAAATATCTGTTGGAAAATTAATTGTCATTAAGACAATAAATTTCTTTGAATTCATTTAAAATTTAAACCTTAAATAAGGTGGAAGCGAAGTTTTTTACATTTTTCGTTTGCAACGTTGTGAAGTTTAAGCATAAATGGAACAAATTTTTAAATAAAAACATTTTAAAGTTTTGTAAAAAAAAAAAGGATTTTACATATGATCTCTGCTAAAAAAAAACTGTCGACAACACGATTTTTTAGCAATAAAAAGGGCCAAAAACCACATACGATTTTGCGAAATATCGAAAAGAGACATTAAAACCATTATGTGAATCAGGATGTGACGAAATTCCTTTAAGGTTTAAATAGAACATCATGAGTGGTCTAGGACCTCCGGACAGCCTTACTAAGATGGCGAACCAATTAAAAGTTACTCGTCTTTAAGGGCGCGAACACGGAAAATTGTCTTGCGGATAATATGTTAAGAAACAGGGGCCTAATTCTGTCATTCGATAGCGAGTTTTAACAGTTCCAATTGGAATCAAATTGGAATTCCTATACCTAAAGCACAGAAAACTTGCACGTTCGAGTAAAACTCGATCGCTATCGACTGACGGAATTAGGCCCCAGGACTTCTACTTTCAGCCTGCAAACGGATGATCCATTGTGCTATACACAATATTTGTAGTAATGCCGAAATGGTATTTTGTAATGGTAATGGTAGATTGCAACTGGAGGATATGGTGGCGGCAATTACCAGGCACTGTAAACCTGGATTACATAAAGCTTAAGGCTTGGTCTGCTATTAAATGACTTCTGTAGAAGCTGTCAGGATAAGGAAAAATAGAATAATCGTTTACATTGTCTTGGTGAGCGGTTAGTTGTTCGAATTACATGACACCAGTAAATGTTGATTTCAGTATTCGTCCCTATTCCTTTTCCATATTTACCACTATCCATACTCTATATCACTTTCTTAGCTGTAGTCTCTTCCTCTTTTCGACTTCAGATCTTCTTTCGCAAGTAACGCAACGGGAGAACCCAAGTAGGTGATTTTCCTTCCAAGGCTGTCTGGCAATCGGACCCAACCTAACTAACTTATTGAAGCTCACATGTTATTGTTCTACACAATAATAGAGTATTTAGCTTCTAGGCTAATATACATATGTATTTATATATGAAAGACTCAAGAAAATTGTTACATACCTGTAAGTTATACACATTAATAAGCTTTGAAATACTTTCCAGGTCAAATAAGCGATAGTTTAACAATATTCAATTTTCGTATTAAGTTTAATTTGACAGACATTAACATTTTGGTCTAAAAATTAACCCTAGTAATTTCAGCTATATTTGTTTCCTAATTTCAACTGGCACTAAAACAAATGCTCTCTCAGGTTGAAACTTAAGCATTTGCAACTGACTTAAAAACATTTGCATTTAAATTAAATTCAACAGAAACAAGAGTTTTGTTAACGCAAATGTTTGTAACAAATTTTGCTGTAATAAATCGGTCCGTTATTGGTTTAAGCTTCCATTGAAAGCACGCACCCAAAAATATAAAGGCTCGTTTTAATTATTGTTATCGAATCAAAATTCAATACATATTAGTTTTATTGGAATTTAGTTTTCGAAACCGAACTTCCTTTTCACCAATATGAGGTTCACTCTGGGACTTAACTTAATACTCAAAGGGCTTTTAAAAATACTGAAATTAAGATGGAATTTACCACAACAAAGTTTGACGTAAAGTCGAAATTCTATATCTAGTTTTGTAATGATCGGCCTTTAATTGGTTTAAGCTTCAATATAAGGCCTACTACCGGGAATCACCTTAACTGTGTTAGAAATATTAGAAACAAAACAAAATCTATTGCATATTAAGTAGCATTTCTATTTAGAATAAAATCTAACAGCCGTATTTATAACAAAAACTTAGCATGGAGTTAGCATAGGTGCCATTTAAAATTTTTTTTTTTTTATCCACTTTGCTAAACTCATGTTAACTTAAAATCAAACTCTTATTATTAGCTGCTAGATAATCGTTATAAATAAACTCTTTGCCAACACTCTGCTTAGCCGATTCGGCGTGCAAGTGAGCAGAAAGTTGTGTGCGATGTATACGTAGTTTCTAATTTTTCGTTATAGATACGGCCGTAAGTATTAAAATAGTTCTTTTGCTTATTTGTTACTCAGTACACCTTCCTGGGTTACACCCTGTTCCCGAAAATGTTGTGTCTACTGCTAAGCCTTTGCAAAGTTGATTTTTTGTCTTTGGCCTATGAGTTCTTTCTCCGTGGTAGGCGGCTGCAGCAAAAATGTTGCTACGAATGTTATATGTAAGTTTGTATTGAAAAAACCCCCCCTACACATATGCATATGTATGTAGTATGGGTTGCATGCAACCAACAAAAGTTGTTGTTTTTGCCAATAGCTTTTACATCAATACACATTATGGACAAATACTCACACCCCTTAACAAAACACTGTGGCGGCCTCCTCTGTTTTGCATTGTTTCATTTTGCTTCAAAATGTTTTTATGCTGCCGCTCCCGAGTAGTAGATATGAATTTGATGGTTTATGATAGGTTTTGTGCTGTTATTGCACGTATGTATGTGTTGTTGCTGTTGTTGTTGCTTTATGCTTTGTGACCATAAATTGCATTAACATTGTTTGTTTGTTGCTGTTATTTGCCGTTTTTCATTTTGCATGTCTTTAAAAACCAAACAAAACAAAAAAAAAGAAAAGAAAAACCAAAACTCATATGTGTCTTGTGTTGTATGTGGCAAGTAAATAGTGGTATGTAAGTATGTTTATCATTTGTTGCAGCCAGCAACAATGAATGAATGCTATTTTTTGCATGCCTGCATGCTGCTGATTGGTTAAATTTTGCATGCTTTTCATTATTAATACTTTTTTTCCTTTAATTTTAGGGTCTGGGAATGAATATAAAATGGTTGTTATTAAAATGCAAAAAAATAAAAATAAATAAAAAAAGAATAATGTTTTTAATTTTGCTTTAAAAATAAATTCGTCGGAGCACAAATATGTTTTTAAGGAAAACAAAATTGTAAAGAAAATTTAAAAATGTGCTAATTGAAACAAGTTAAAGGCTGGAATTAAGCTTTAAAGAATTTGGCAACGGATATACATACATACAGACGAATGGAAAACTTAAGAATATTAAGCCTTAAATAATTTTTTTTTTTATGTGTTAATAATAAAATATATATAAACCCAACATATTAAATAAAAATTGATTAAGGAAATTACCCTGTTCTAAAAATTAATAAGAAAATATTAAAAAAAAACACTTAAAAGGTTATTAGAACTCTATTAGAAATTAAAAAATAATAATTACGAGACAAATTTCGAGATTCCCAAAATATTGTAAAAAATCCCAATTAGGGGATTTTCCTATTTTATCCTGGGAAAGTTTTAAACCTTATAAAAATAACTTTTGAAACCTTAAAAATCAATAAACTTGTTAACACAAAGCGATTTAATGATTCCTAAAAATGTCTTAAAATCCCATAAAATCCTAAAAAAAACAAAAGACATCATATTATTTTGCTTAACATCATGGTTCTCATGGCAACAAGAATAATATAATAAATTTTGAAAATTTGCAAAAGACTATAATTGGGAATGTAAATTCGTTTAATCTATTTCTCGTCTGGCGCTTACACCCGCATAAGCTTGACAAATAATAAGCAAATTTTGATTGCCATTAGGTATGTATACGTATACCAACAATGTTAAATACATACTATAGAAAATACATATTCTATAACCTGTTATATATTCTATTTAAACAAATTTCTTCAAACTTTTTTCTTTAGAAAAATTTCCAATAAATTCTTTTATTAAAAAAATTGTCCCGAAAATTCCTTATATTTTTGAAAAACTTAAATCAAGTCTTCTGTTTACTAGAAAATCTTGATAAGGGGTTTTTTTATTTTAGAAATTTCTATAGTTTCTTTAATTATTGGAAATTTTTAATGAATTCTTATGCAAAAAACGTTTAACATATTCTTAATTTATAAAAAAATTTTAAAATCACTAGTTTATAAAAAAATCTTCTAATATTTTTATTTAAACCAAATTTTTGATAACTATGTATGTATGTATTTGTGTTTCAACAAACATTTGAAGTTCATCTATGGTGTTGCCGGTTTAGTCTTTTCTTAAGTAGATAAAGCTCTTAATTTTATTTTCTTATTAAACGTTTTGGTGTATCTTTATGGTTTTGAGTTTTATTTTTATTTCTTTTTTAATTTAAAAATTGCAGTTTTGCTTTATTTGTTTAATGTCTTTCAATAGAAACTGAAACTTAAAATTATTGTAAAAGTAATGGTTTTATTCCACTCGAATGCTAAGGCTTGCAATTTGAATTTTTCTTTGGCAGCAAGTCAATCAATTCTTTAGAGCCAAAACAGTGGATCCAACAGAACTATTTTTTTAAGTAAAATCACTGCTATATAGTGGGAGTTTTTGAATATGTATTTACAATTTAAAATAAATAAATTACATTTTTCTTAAAAGAAAAAATACTTATAGGTACAAAAGTATAAAAAATAATAAATAATAGACCACCCTACCAATAATAGAACTTTTATTTATTAATAACTCTCTTAAGCTAGATCAAACACCTATGTCCCATTATATGATACATGTAGGTACCTATGCAACATTTTAAATATGTAGCCTTCTTCAGTAGCAAACATTTTACATTTTAACTAGACAATTCTTGTATTTTTATTTGAATTTTAAAAAATAAACAAGAAATAGTCCATTTTAAAATTAAATATTTTAGTTAAGATTGATAACAAAATAAATACCTACCATGCTTTCTCATATATTGGTTTTTTTTAAATTTATTTCTGGCAACACTGCACGTTAAAAATCTATTTAAATAAACATTGATTTGCTCATATTCCCCTCCCCCTATAGATATTTAAATGATCAACATACACCAACTCATTAAATATTCTTAACATATAAGTATTTATAAAAACCGAACAGCTTTTATCACCTCTCTCTTAAATTCAATAGCAAAAATCTATTTCTACCCGGTAATAGAGGCCAACAACCAAACTTTTCTCTGTTAATATACTATTCCACTACATACAAACATAAATACATCCATTCATACTTTTAAATGTACATAAATGTATTATGTCAATACAACTACATACCTATGTACATTAAAACGTTAATACATATGAATGTAGCTCTACTAGATCTCTGAGTAACGGTCTTGCTTGCCCCCCAAAATTTGGCTCCAACAATAAGTGTTTGCTGTAATTTTTATGTATGTATGTATGTGTAGAGTGTACAGAGAGTACAAAGATATCATTGTACTCGTACAATAAAAATATGGTTTAACAATGTGCGAAACTGTATTATTGTTGTTGATTTTTTTGCTATTTTAATATGGAAGAGTCAGATTGAAAATTAAATTGAGTGATTTTGTGTTAATTTTTGCAAGCTTTTAATAAAAATTTGCAAATGCGTGATATGAATTCAGTGCTGCCAGCTAAGGGTTTTTTTTTAAGTGATTGGGATTTGTAGGGGATATTAAATTATTGATATTTAAAATAAATTCGAGTGATTATTATTAAAACTTAAGTTTTTCTATATTAGAAATTTTTTTTATACATGTTTTTTGCTAGTGTCGGCAAAATTTACTTTTCAAATTATTATTCATTCATTATCACAAATAAAAAACTAAAATTTCTTTGAAAATTTAAAAATGAACTTGAGCCAGAATAAAACTGAAATTAAGTTTCTCTATATTTATATTTTTCTTAATAATTTTTTAAAAAATAATAAACGTAATTTAATTTTGTAATTGATCTTCATACAAACATATGTATTTATATAAAAATACAAGACACCTCTCCGCTTATTTTCGGAGTAGAATATAATACTTTTTAAATTTTGTTTGTATCTTATTTAGTTGAGCAGATATGTATAAGGTTACCGATTTCTTCCTTGTTTACTCCCTAAGTATTTGAATTTTCAAAAATCCCTTCTTAGTGGATCTAAGCAATGGGAGAGGTACCCAGAGTACCCAATTGCATTTCTCTAGCTTTATTCATTTGGGCTGTGCGATTATGAATCAGACAGACAGTCAGTCAGTCAGTATACATACATATGTGTATATATTCTGGTGATTGGTGGTTCGCCTTTTTGCACATTAAAAATAAATGTTTTAGGAATCAATTCTATGTGTGATTGGTGTGTGACATTCGGATATCTAGAATCCCTTTTGACTATCTAGAATAGGTATATTTAAGTATTAATTTCTTATTTTGGTCACGTCCACAATATAATAAAATACCAATGAATTTTAATTTTGTATAAATTAATATTTTTGGGCTATAAAAAGATGAGTCAGTCAGTCAACTTCTACACTTTATCCAAAACAGTTTTTATTTTTATTGTTTAGAAAATGGATTTAGTTACGAATCAATTGATGTACAATTTGTCTCATTTGACTTTTATGCATTTTCAACTAATGAATGACTTCAGGTTAAAGAACAAATTTAAATTTTTTTTATTTTATTCAGACCCTTTACTAATTTTTTTTTTTAATTTTGTAGAATTTTTTTTTCTTAACATTGAATCCTTAAACTGTTTCTAACCATGTCCACAATGTAATAAAATTTGATTTTAAATTTTTATCTCACGATAAGATAAACCTATTTATTTATTAAATTTTTTTTTTTTTTTGTAATAAAATAATATGTTTTTATTGTTATAAGTACCTGGGTAATATTGGGGTTCAAATGAAAACTTTTTTTTGGCAATTTTTGGGAATGACAACTTGAAATATGGGGATAAGGTCTAAGAAAATCTGGGAGCCCTGTATATTTTACTTCTTCTTTTTGTTATTTTTTGCTATTGTTGCTTGTGTTGTTGTTGTTTTTTTTTTTACTGATCGCCATTATTGCGCATTTAGAAATAATTTTTAATTCTGGTTATTTGTTGCTATATTTTGTGAAAAGCCCAAAAGGGGGAGTTTTTAATTTTACTTTTAAATTAAAAGATGACTTAATTTTACATGTGGTTTTTTATATTAAAAGGATAATTAAGTTTTTACAATATTTATCATTATGAAAGAAAATTAATAAATTTTTTATTAATAAACAAACACGCATACATACATACATACTATGTACATATAATGTATAATTTATCCTACTTTTGTATATTTTTTTAATTTTTCTTTAAATTTAACAATAAATGTAATGGTTAACGTTATTAATATTTTTGTTGTAAAAGAAATTTTATTTTCACTTAAAATTGAAAAATCATTAAATCTTTGTGACCCTTTTAAAAAGAAAATAATAAACCAGGGACCTAATTCCGGGGGCAAATTACGGCATTCGATATCGATTGAAATTTTGTTCGATCGATCGAGTTTTCTTTACATTTGGTATAGGAATTCCAACTAGAATTTTTAATTTTCGATCGATATCGAATGCCGTAATTTGCCCCCTGGCATTCGATAGCGATCGAAATTTAACAATTCCAATTAGAGTCCAATTGGATTTTTTTATACCTAAAGCAAAGAAACTCGCACTTTCGAGTAAAAGTTCGATCTCTATCGATTGCCAGAATTAGGCCCCAGCAAAAAATTTTGAAAAGAACTGATCGAAAAAAATTAACTGTAAGCAAGTTACGGCATTCGATATCGATCGCAATTTTTTTCGGTCGATCGAGTTTTCTTAGCGTTTGGTATAGGAATTCCAATTAGAATGTTTTATGCTCCTAGGAGGCTAGTTATGGCATTCGATATCGATCGAAAATAAAAAATTCTAATTGGAATTAAATAATACTTTTACATTTCCTGCATTTTCTTTAAAATGTTATTATTTTATTAAAAATTAGGCTCTGAATTTTAAATAAAAAAACTTTGTTTTTATTTTATTAAATTTCACTGGCAAATAACATAATATTTTTGTCAATCTTCTTCCTAAAATTATCACCAAAGCTAAAGGATCATTTAAAAAATATGAAAAAAATGCATTTAATATATAAAGTCATTTTGCATTACCTGACAAAAGTCAATGATCTTAAGCAACTGACTTTAATTGGCAATTGAGAAACCTTTAACCCAAGAAACAACAACGAATATAAAACTTGCATTAACTTAAAACACACAAAAAATTAAGGAAAATATACTTAAATATTAAATGCTGAGCTCGTAAAGATCTAAAAGAGATTATAAAGGACAATAAGGTGATGTTATGTACATACATACATATGGCTGTATGGGCAATCTTCCTTATTTTCTCTCTCTCCCTCCCTCGCTCTCTTTCTCTTTGGTTTCCTGCATATTATAAAAATGTTTTCGTTACAAAGAAACTGTAGACGAAGGAATTGTTAAATTTACGATAATCTCAAATAATCCTGCCGACACAAACTGGCCAAAAAATATCATCTTTATAAGGAAAGCAATAAAATTACACGCAATTGCCAAAAACAAACTTAAACCGAAAATATAAAGTGATATATAAAGTAACAAATGTACGATTAACAAGGAGAAGGTCAAAGGCGACTGGAAAAGGAGCTACTCGCAGGATGTGAAAAATATCTTTTATATATTTTCTTAACAGATTTTTACTAATAGAGAATTAATTCGAAAATCTTAAGAAAAATTATATTTCTTTCAAGAATTTATCGCAATTTGGTTTTTGAAAAATGTGAAAAAGGGTACATTTGGCCAATTTTTTTTCTTTAATAAGAACCCGAATATTTATCAACCTCAATTCAGTTAGTTTGTTTGTTTGTTTTACACATATCGCTAATTTACTCAAACAACGTCATAACTCAAAAAACTAGTTTAGCAGAAAATTAGTTTAAAGTTTTCAGTGGAAATATTAAGAAGTCTTCTTTTATATAGAGGTGAGTTTACACGCCATTTGCATGAATTTTTTACACAATATAAAACATGATGTGTGAACAATTCTGCAAAATTTAATTTTTTGAGTTATAACGTTGTTTGAGTAAATGATCGATATATGTACTTACTTCTTATGACAATTTCAAATGAGGACAAATGTTTATACTGAACTTGAAGCGGTGTTTCGAGCCCAATTGATTTTTTTACAGGCATTTGTCAAACTCCATACACATAAAGCAATTCTTGGTTTAAAGAAATGTCAAACTTTACATACAGAGACAAAAATCCTCCCCTTGTTGCAGTTTCCTTAAATACACTTTGACTGCGATTAGTAGTTAAAAAAATTTTAGACCTTAAATTACGATTTGTCCCTTTTTTTAACGTTCTCTCTCTCTTAATATAAATCTAAATTTATAAGTTAAAAAAAAGAAAAAAGTACAATAAAATTTTTAAAAGTACCATATTGCCCTTCTGTATTTCCCTTTTCATGTTTTTAAATAAATAAAGCCAGAAAAAAGGACAAAAAAAATATTTAAGTACAATTAGGTCTTTCTTTAAAGTTGCTCATTTTAGAGTGTTTTGTTTGATAAATTTTAAGTATTCAAAAAGAACCATAAATATTTTTCTTTTAAATCTTTTTCTATAGATATATTATTTGCATAACCCTGTCTTTACACATGAAAATACTTTCTGCATACGAAATACACGAATTTCTTAAAAGTTTCTTGTTTATTTAAGGCCCTGACTGACTATCTTTTAAAAGGTCTTGCAATTATGTCAAATACAAATCGTAGAGAGTTCTGTCCTACATGAGAAAATCGCAACAAAATTTGCGATTGGATGGCACACTGTCATACAAAAAACTCATCTTAACAAATAATCTCGGTCCCAAATGCATTTTTACGTTTCTTTGCAATATAAATAAATGATTTGTAATTTTTTTGTAGAGCTGCTTTACAAAAAGCAATTCTGATGGCACAGAAACTACTATTTTATGAAAATTTCCAAAAGATTATTAAATCGGACACACTTGTGAAAAAATCTTTGTCCACACTATCACACTTTCTGAACACAAAAGCAATTTTTGACATATCGAACGACTAAATCTGATAGTCAGTCAGGGCCTTGACACAGAAAAATAAAAGTTCATTTTTAAAAAGGTCATCGAAGCAAAGAGTTGCAAAAATTGCTAGACTTCTAGAATTATAACCTCCACTTTCATTGTTTAGTTTTTTACCTATTTAGAGTTACCAAGCCTATAATACACACAAATTTATAGGGCATTATTTGAAAATGATTTTTATTGTTAATTTTTTAATGATATTTTTTAAAACGAAAAGACATCAATTGTCTTCTTTCTGTATGTTTGAAAAAAATATTAAAATTCTTTTCATATTTATATTAAATAATAACTAAAATTTATAATTATTATTATTTTACCACAATCCTGTAAATTTGTATCAGTCTCTTTAGTGGGCAACACTGTTTACCTTTTTGTCATTTTACCTGGTGAAAACGTTAAGAAATTAATTTCTTGAGAATTTAGTTGAAATCTCAGTGGAAAGTAAATAAAATGTAAATGTGTTAGTAAAAAAGTGTGAGTGTATTGCAACTTTCAGGCATTTCATTTCATGTGTAGAGATGGGAAAAAGGTAAATACCCAACTGGTAAATACCCGGTAAAATCGGTTAATTGGGTAAAAATGGGTAAATACCCAGGTATTTACCTAAAAGGTGGGTATAAACTATGTTGTAGAAAATTTGGTGAACAAACACTTTGCGATGCATAATTTAGTGTCTTTTATAATAAATTTTATAAATAGTAATAATTCAAAAAACTCTATCCACAGCGGATGTTCCACCATTGCAAATGGAGCACCAGATACAAAAATAGCCTTGGCCAGTTTCTCATGAAGGTACTCTTTATGCTCATCAGACATTTTTGGACATGATTAGAGCATCACTGAACTGAGTCGAATTTTCCAATGGACCTGGATTCGTTTTATCGATTTCTCGTTATACCATAACTGGACAATTGAGGCAATAAATTAAATGTTTTGCCATTTTATCAACATTTGCCAGTTTATAAACCTTGTCACAATATCTGCAAAGAACTGATTTGGTGTTGCCTGCACTTGTTGCAAAATGCTTCCATATTTTTCCATTTTTAGGTCTTCCCATGGCTATACCTTAACGCGATATAAGTTTATTGTTGCACTTCATCAATATTAGCTTCACTAATAATAACATACCTTCTCCACAATGTTAATTCAGTTTAGTAAAGTTTTAATTAATAAATTAATCCGCTTTTTGATTTTTAACAACGCACGTGGTGTTGAAAACATTAAAACAAATGACTTATTTGAAATGACGTTTCAGCTGATTGACAACCAGTGATGACATATGCAGCATTTGAAATGCATTTTATAAATACCCAAATAAATTCCCAAAAAAGGTATTTACCCACACATCGGGTAAATACCGGATAGAATCCCATCTCTATTCATGTGTAAAGACAGGGTAAGAGACAATATTTTTTAAAAAGTGTACCTAAATTTTTACCAAAATGTTTCCGCTTTTTCTATCCCTTTATTATTGTTATTTAACTGGAGGAACCCAGATGTTTAAAATTTTACTAAAATTTGACCCGTTAGTATATTAAATAGTGGTAGAAAATATGAATATAGACGACAATCGATCATACTCTATTTCCTAATAAGCTGTGAGTTAAATAGATGACATTTACATGCAACACTAATCACCGATCTCTAATCACTAGCAGCTGGTTTCGAAAAAGCATTTCACTCGGCTAGTGTCGGCAAAAACTTACTTTTCAAATTATTATTCATTCATTATCACAATCAAAAAAAATTAAATTTCTTAGAAATTTAAAAAAATGAACTCGAGCCAGAATAAAACTAAAAATAATTGTCTTAAATTATTCTTTCTTTCCCGTTTTGGTACCTTTTTATTCCCCTTGTGGTTTTAAATTTTTTCCCTCTCAAATACATAGATGTCTGCATAGAATTAGAAGCTACATAATAATAGCAACATGAACTCCATTAAATTTAAAAAAGGATTTTGTTTCAAAACAAAAATTACCAATAAAAATATAATTTTATTCTTTATATGTTGGATTTAAAAAAAACGTTTTAAAAAACGTTTTTATGTAAAATTAATTAAGAAATTAATAAATAAATTAAATTTCCATGTTTATTTGATAATAAGTAACAAAGGATACCGAAAAAAGTGCCAAAATATATTGTTTTTACTATATATTTTCTTGCCTTTGGGCTTAGAAGAAAGTACCAGCCTTGTGTCCGCTTAAAATAGAGTTAAATCGAATGCGACACTTTTTTATCCTTATTGTAGCTTAACAGATTGGAGATTTCAAGTTTGCTCCCTTTTTTTTCATAAATTACTTAAATTTCCAAATATATTTTTAAAGTGGATCTGTATTTCGTAGGAGAAACCCTTCCACAGTACACTTTATGAATTTGGGCTCTACGATGATTAATCAGTCAGTCAGCCAACGCACTTTTTTTAAATTATTAAATAAAACTTTTAAATTTTTTCAAAAATATTTTGTTTATTTAGAATTTAAATTAGGTTACGAATCGATTGATTACAATGTTTTGTTGTAGTTGATATTGAAAAATAATGTTGGTGTAAATTAATTAAGTTTTTGGCAATGATGTATCGGTAAGTGGAGGAAGTGGTCGGCGGCAATTGGGTCGTAAAGGATCAATTTTTGGGAAAAATTTACGACAAGGTCGGGAGGGCAATGCGGAGAGTAATATCTAACTCCCCTGTCAAATCTAGGCATTTAATATGTGTAAAGATGTTAGTTTGTGTTTATGTATTGTTGATATATTTTTTTTTGTGTTGCGCGGTTAACCGATGAGAGGGTTGGAACCACCTGAGGGACGTCTTTGAGCTAGTAGGGGACCTCATCGGGCTAACAGGCCGTAACATTAAAATCTTATGTATCTTTTATATATTTTCAACTACTGAATGACTTGGGCAACAAATTTTGAGTTTTTTTTTTTAAATTTTATTCAAAACCTTTTTTTAATTTTTTTTAGAAATATTGCAAACAATTTCTCTAAAAATTGAATTTGTATTATCCTTTATCCTTAAAGTGTTTCCAATTCAAATTCAAACTAATCGTGCTTAAAGCAGATCATTAAAAAGTTATAAAACTCTATTACTTTTTTTTTTTGTTTATTTTTTGTAAATTTATTTTTTAGTGGGTAATTGC
>NDXZ01037014.1:11054-29949 GCA_003055125.1 Paykullia maculata | reverse complement strand
ATTTTTGACTGTGTTTTATTACATGAAATGTTTTTCTGCACTGCAATTTCACAAAGATTTTGAAGAAACATAATATCTTTTAAGGATAATCTATGTTCCTTGGCCCATTTAAGACAAATGTTAAAAGAACCAATAGCATTCTGAGATTTCATTTTGGGAAACGCTGGAGTAGTGTCAACATATTCGATCTCGTCTTCAATTTCGAAATACTACATACATATGTATAAAAAAATATGTAAATAAAAATGACAAACTGATCATTTTGGGAGAAAAGTTGCGTTAACTGAGTGAACAATGCAAACAATTTCGAGTTGCAATAATCGAGGAGTTGTGCCTATCGAGGGTTGCGTTTAGTGAGAGTGCATTATATTAGTTTTAATTTGGTTAAAAATATATATTATTGCATTATTGTGAATCTGGCAGCCTTTACATATGTAGCTTGGTAGCACTAAAATATGTGTTGTTGATCCCAGTGAATTAATAATGCTAGATTTAATAATTTATTAGGATTTGTTCGGGAAAAAATTTATTATATGCCCCTATTATAGTTTACAACTCAATTCAGTTAAAACAACCCAACTTTAAAAGAACTTAACTCTTTTTTTGGTATTACGAATTACAACTTATTCTAGTTGAAATTGTATTGATGTTGACAGCTGATGAATCTTAGTTAACTGCTTTCTACTTTTTGTTAATAAAACAACTGCTAGTTATGAGTTGTAATTTTTTTTATGTTTTTGTCAAACTCACAAACACAAGTTGTTATACATAATACCAAATTGCAAAATTTCAACTAAAGTATAGTTGAGTTGTAAACCGTAATAGGGGCAATAAACTGCGTTTTTGGGATATTTTTGTTGAAATCTATCACTATCGTATGAAAAGTGAATGTTAAAGTTTAACACATATGCATTTAAAGTTAAATTTTTTATTAAATGTTAAAAACATGACTTTTTTTGCCAAAAATTTCAAAGAAAAAAACATTTATTACAATTCCAATTACAGCACCGTAAAATAAAACAAAATAGTCAAATATTCTAGTTATGGGAATTTTACTTCGAGCAATTTAGCGAATAAAATGTGTAGTTTTTTTAGTTAACATTTTTTATTTGTAGGGAGAAATCGCATTTTTATTAAGTGAGTAAGCAATAAGTTTTAAAATATTTATTATTTGTTAACTAAAAGTAACGGCAATTATTGTACAATTATATTTAACTAGTCTGGTAGCACGCAAGTTAATATGTTATTAGTACCACTAAATATGCTATAGAAATCTATATATTCTACTGTTATTATAAATGATAATGCAGTGTTTATTAACATTTCACCTCTATTGGTAACAGTAACAGTTTTATCAACTTAAACTTTTAACATCTGACAGTTCTACAATTTGACATTCCGTTTTTCGATTATTTTTACATAACAAAACCTAACCTAGAAATTTTGACAATTCTTTAGTGCAAAAAAAGCAGAAAATTTTCTTTCATTCTCCATAAGCTAAAGTAGGAATTTCTTTTAGAAATTGCATTTCTTTAATTATTAAAAAATAAATTTATCTTTTTAAGGAAGTTATAAGCAATGGCAGGTGAAGCTGAAAAACTTACTGGTTTGTCCAAAATCTTCAACGGCACAACCATAGAAGGACGTGCTAATGTAAGTAGCATGCCAGAGCAAGCTTTAACAAATTGTGTTACTTAATCAATTTACTGTGTTTGTATTAAAATAAAAATGTATTTTTCCATATTAACTTTTCTAGGTCGGCAAAGCCACTTATGCCGTCATTGGATTGATCATTGCCTACAACATGTTGAAGCCCAAAAAGAAGTAAATTGTTTCTTTTCCTTTTTAGACAAAACGGAACGTCGTTAACGATTACATATGCAAAGTGGTCTTCTTTGGCCTGGAGGCTGTTTTTGTATGTTTTGAAAGTTTCCTCGTTTTGAATTGTATTAAGTTTACAATAGTTTGTTTTTCTACGATCTACTAAATATTTTTTTGTGTAATTGCTTCTGGGAGTTATAAATGAAAATAAAGTGACAAACTTTTAAACAAATATTTTTAATTAATATTTTATTAAGAATGAAAAACAAAAAAATCAATTAGGCTTTTTGAAAATAAAAACAAGTAATAGCGCTACAATTTGCTGTGCCAAATCTTACACACCCCTCACTATGTGTAGCACATTTAGGCAAATAGTCCAAATTTTTTTCAAATAGTTTAGTTTATCTCAAAACTACAAAACAATTTTTTGTGTAAAAAAGAAACAAAAAAAGGGGCAGTCGTCTTTTTTGCTTATACCTACCTATCTTGCCAGTTTTCAATACCGATTTTCTCAAAGTTTGATACCTTATACAAGTCTGGGTGACCTATGGGAACTACGAAAACTTGATATTAACCAACAGACGGTCATGGCTAAATCGACTTCCCTATCTGTAAGGATCTAGAATAAATATACTGTAAGGGTCGCAAACCTATTTTACCCTTTCTACATGTGTGAAGGGTATAATAAGATCTTAAGTATTTCTGGTCTTTAAACTATTCTAGGTAGGTATAAAATGTTAAAGCAAACTAACCCATCATTTTTTAATTTTAATACATCAAAACAATCAGACGATTACAAATTTTGGAAAAAAGTTTAGGTAACAATTTCCATATTGTAGATATTTACGAACAAAAAAATTATATTTTTATTATTTAATATGAAATTGGCGATTGAGAGTTAAATTAAATAATCTTTACGATTTTTAAGAGATAAAACTAGGCCCAAATTCTCGCGTTCGATAGCGATCGGATAAAGAAAATTTACATTACATTTCCTGCCTATGCCAAAAGCAAGGAAAACTTACACGTTCGAGTAAAATGTCGATTGCATTTGAATACAAGAATTTGGCCGCAGCCCTGCATATGTACATACATAGGTATTTATTTATTGTATGTATGTATGTATATATGGACAAAAAATTAGTTGTTAGAAGAAAGTTAAACAAAAGAACTTACCTTTTCCGTTTTAAAACATTTTTTAAACATTACACTTGTAACACTTATCACATAAAAAAAGACACTTGTTTTTTTTAATCGTCCATTTTGTTTTAGGTAGGTACCTACCAATTATTTGTTTCTATGTTGTATATTTAGCATATCAAATTTCAATAGTTTTTCGTCATAAACATAATATTTTCAACGGGTTATTTCACACTTTATAAATCTTTGTCATTTTTATTGCTTTATTATCGGTAAATATTTTAAAATCGCGTTATTTAACCGGATCTAAACCACAAACTCAACTGACCGACAAATAAGTTTAACACAAACTAACTAAAGCTCAGTGCTGCCAATTTAGCATATTTAATGCAAGAAAAAAGAAGAGATTGGTATCTTTAACTGTTACATACATTTACCCGCCTATATTTTAAATGTTTGTTTTGTGATTAATCATCTGTCTGTTTCGAGTACTTTTGATGATCAAAAACTGTTTAACCACTTGAGAAAAATTTCCATTAAATGCTAAGCGGGTAGGTATGTACTTACATATGAATTAAACAGAAAACACACACATAAAGTAAAATGTATTTGTATGTGTGTGTGTGTATGTTTATACTTTGCAAATGAATGGAAAAAGCTATTTTACTTTAAAATTGTTTTTCTTTTGTATTTTTATTTTTTTGCTAATTTACTTATTTTAATACCTTTTTAAGAATATAATTGCAAGATATTGCATAAAATATCTTAATATGTAATCAAAATAAAACAAACATCTTTACTCCATGGCAGTCTGTAAAATTTGAAATTTCAATAGAATGAAATAAATACGTGTTTTAACGTTTTATATTACATGTGACAAGTGTACAGTGGAAAATTTAACAAGTCATATGTAAAATACATACTGTGAAGGTCCTGCTTTAAACGGAACATAATTTAATAATTGACAGCACTACACAATGAGACTGAACGTTAATAAATCGTAGAGTACGAAACTTCGATACTACTTATCAGGCTTTTAGTTTAATCGAAATGCAGAATTGGGGTGATTATTTAATTTCATTTTAATAAAGTGTAAATGTTGATTCTACTAAAAAAAAAACACCGAGAGTGGCTGAAACCAGGGCTTAAGGAATCCAGGTCATGTGGTTACACAGAATTCCATTGCATAACGAACAAATAAGAAGCATCACAAACTCGTTTAATATTATATTTTATAGTTTAAGGCTGGAAAGTATTAATTTTAACCTTTAATCTTTTTTTAATTTAAGTTTTTGATTTTAAATAAAACGACCAGAAATTTTAATACATTTTTTTTTATTTTTCTGTTTTTTATTCTTGGGGTAGAATGTAAGTTTGTTTTCAGTTTTTTTTTTGTATTTTTTTTCTCATATTTCTTTTTAATTAATTTTCTTATACCATTTTGTTGTTGTGTTTTTTATAATATTGTTGTTGTTGTTAATTTTGTTTTATTTTATTAATAGGTATATAATTATTATATATTTTTTTATTTTCATGTTTATATAATGGATAAATTTTCGTTTATGGATTTTAATGCATTTTTTTCATTTTATTATATTTTCTTTATTATGCAAAGGAAATTAAAAAGATTTTTTTTTTTTTGTAAATTTATTATTTTATTATAAAAATGATTTTTTGTTGGTTTTCATTTACTATTATAGCATTTGTTTAATATATTTATATATAGAGAATATTGCAGCAGCTAAAAAAATTTAAAAAAATGTAATTTTTTTAAATATATGAATGTAAAATTTTGTTTGTTTAAATGAATTTTGATATACATACAATTTGTTTTTAAAATATATATGATTTTTATGTTAGTTTTTTTTTAATATAAATTTTTATAAAAGAAATGAATAAATTAAAATAAGTAAAAATAGATGTTTGGGGGGGTAAAAATTAATAACTAATAAATTAATTTGCTTTTCCAATGAGTTTTTCTTTTCTTTTAATTTTTGAGAAAAGTATTTCAGGCGCCTAAAAAACATTAGAATAAAATAAAATAAAAACTTGTTGTTTTCTAAAGGGAAACGTCAGCCGGTTGTCAAGTTTATATTAACAATTAGCAGATAGTTTACCAACTATAAATATATTGTGTTTATATTTGCAGTTGTAATGGAGACAGGAGTTTTGAAATTCCCTTTTAGATTTTTTATTGGAAATACAGTAAGCAACAATAAATGTAGGCAATAAAGTTAAAGTTCTTATTTATGTTGAATCTTTTATTGTTACCTTCTGCATTAGAATTTCATTTTTTTACTGAAATTTTTGTCTTAAAGACTTGAATTTTTTTCTTCTTCATTCGTTTTCCTTTAATTCTGTTTTATTTAATATAGGTTTTATGTATTTTATATAATTTACGTTTTTAATTTTAAGAAACATCTAAGAATTTTTTTATAAAACATTGAATTAATTCTGTTATTTAGTTATTTTTTTTAATAATTTTCTTCGAATAATTTCCGTTTTTTTTTTGTTTTTCTTGTCAATGATTTAATGTTTAAATATCAGTGATTAAGCGGCAGGCTTTTTAATTTAATGCTTAACTCGTTAATAACATGTTTTTACTCTTTGTTTTTATATAAATACTAGGGATTTTTAGTTTTAAAATTTAAGTTTTAATTTTACATAACCTCATTGTTGGTTTTTTTTAATTGTATGTCCTGGCTGGTTTAATATTTATTTTAAACAGTTCAAACAGAGAATTTTTAGTTAATTAAACAAAATCAATACAAATTGCTAGTATTTTATAGTTTTTAACCGAAATGTAGTGTTGGGGTTAATTTTTTTCAAAATTATCCGGCGGTTATTAGAAAATTGTTTTTTAAGGCAATAATATCAATATTAAGAACACAAGATTTGAGAATCACGTGGTATTCCAAAAATTAAGACACTAAGCATCCTCTACTTGTAACATTTAAGTATTAAATTTTAATTTTCTTTATCATTCATTCACAAAAATGCATTAAAAAATCTTTGTGCATTACAGAACAAATTTTTAAATTAAGCAAAAAGTCTTAAAGAAATATCTACCAAAAATAACCTCAAATAAAAACAATTTCAAAAAAATGGTTAATATATTTAAAACTCGATTTGTTAAACTGTTTATAGTATTAGAAAGTCCGTGATTTTAGGGTTAGTTTTTTTTTAAGTTTATATAGATTTCCTTAAAAGTGACAACTTCCTATTTGTAGAATTTTCAGAAACGTTTGACAAATTATTAGTAAAGTTAGAGATCTAAAACTGTTTACGATTCGTTATATTAATAAAAAAAAAATCCGCCTGATTATGTAAATCATTTCATTTTCGCTTTTAAAATAATATCCATATAAAATATTTTAAAACAAAAAAAAAAAACAATTTTTTTAAGAAATTCCTAAAGTAATGGGAAGTGTATTGAAATAATAGATTTTTTCCTTTTTGTGATGGAAGCATTTTTCCAACGATAATAGATTAATATTTTGCATAAAACTGCCCTTTATAAAAATGGTAAAACGGTTTTTTAATCTTATTTGTTCCAAACTACTTTGAGGGCGCTTTACTAATTGTACAAAGTATGAAAATTGTTATAAATATCCCAAAAAGCATTCAAAATTTGAATATACTAAAAGTAAACTTTTACTACATTTTACAGCAGCTGCTTACAATTAAAAACAATTTGCAAATAATTTAATTATTTATACGACAGTTTGTCCACAGAAAAGGTTTAAAAAAAGTACAAAAATAAGACACTTGTTGTTTTTAGCTTATTATGTACTTATGTGTTAGTTGTGTTTTATTTTAGAAAACGGCCGAAAACACTAAAATTTTCCACAGCTTATACATCGCACACAACTTTCTGCTCACTTGCAAGCCGATTAGACTAAGCAGGGTGTTAGCAAAGAGCTTTTTAATAATGAATATCTAGCAGCTAATAATAAGAGTTTAATTTTAAGTTAACATAAGTTTAGCAGAATGGATAAAAAATACATTAAAAATGACACTTATGCTAACTCCATGCCAATTTTTCATTATACATATGGCCGTAAAAATTTAAAAATATGTGGCAATGAAAAACATTTTATTGCAACATGTTTTCTTAATCAGGAATTGTTTCCGTAAGTTTCTCTTTTATGAACTAAAAATATTATTTTCATTAGCAATAAAGACATATGTATGTATGAACGGAGTAATGCAAACAATATAATAAAAAAAATTCACGTTACCAATTTAAATCCTACGAAAGTGCAGTTGTTCAAAATCTAATAAATACGTAAAAAATTAAAAAAAATGTTTCCTAAATCATTTCTTATTTCGATATTTCAGTTTTTTTTTAATAAATTTTTACAAATAAAAGCATTTAGCTTTGTTAAAAAATCGTTTGTAGTGAAAGGTAAATTTAAAACAAACATAAAATAATGTTGTACATAAACTGATGTTTCTTGCAGATTATCAAACGGTTGTCAGCTTGTAAGCAGAAGCTTAGCCAGCTTCCATAGCTTAACTTGAAAGACAGACATTTATTTAATTCAATTTTCTTGTTTGATTATATAGTTTTTATAATTTTTCGGCTGTTTTAAACTTTATTGCAATTAATATGAAAACAAACATCCGATATTTTCTTCTTATTCAAAAGACAAGTACATATGTATCTGCTTAATCGAATTGATATACTTTTAAAGGGGCTATCATTTTATGAGGCATTGCAAAAGTTTAAACGTCAAACATTAAAGTAACTTAACGTTCGAGTTAGTTAAAAAATTAGCCCCCATATAAACGGATTATAAAGTTATTAATCAATTTTGTATCAGGAATCTGTTTTATAAACCTTTATTAAAGTTTTTATAAATTGTTTATAAAATTTTGGATAACAAGTCAAACTCCGGCCCAAAGTGTTCACATATGAATATCTTAATTTTCAACAAGAATTACTTACAGTTTTGTGTTGGAAACTAAATTGTTTTACGTTGGAGACTTAAATTAAATATTATTATTTTAAAACCCAATTAAGGAGTTTACCTTAGAACTTGTATAAAGAATATAAAACAATTGTTTGAAAGATCCACATTATAAATATTTTAATCATAAACTATCTTTTAAATTAACAAAGAAAGAGAGTTAAATTTATTTCCATAATTTTGTTGTCACTTTTAAAAATCTATACAAAAACAAAAACCGTTTTTCTTGTCATTGTCAGTTGCGAAAAGTAAAATTTTTTTTCTAAAAATAATAATAAAAAAAAATTTATAATATTTTTTTTAAACTCATTTATATTCCTTTTCTCTTGCTTTTTTTCCATAAAAGTTTTTATATAATAATTTATAAACTATTTTAAAAGAAATGAAATTGTATGCTAAAATTAAAAATATATATATGTATGTATATGTATGTATGTATGTATGTATTTATGTATATTACGCATAATTATAATAATGTTATGTATTTTTATAATAATATAAAGGGTTGTTTGTTTGTTTATGATAATAATAATAAAAATTAAATTAATATAAAAAGAAAAGAAAAAATTAAATAATTTTTTTGTAATGATTTTCTTGTTTGTTTATTTTTAATATAAACATTACATACAATTGTTGTTGTTGTAAAAAGTTTCGTAGAGATACAAGAAGTAAGACACATTTTTGCTATGCGCTTTTGTTTGTCTAAATTAACTTCTTTTAATTACATATTTTATATTTTAATTTTAAAATATAAAATATTAATTTGTTGTTGTTTTTTTAAGAAATCCTTTTTCTCTTCTTAATTTAGTTTTAAATCCTTGTTTTTTCAAATTTTTTATTTAAATCAGTGTTTCTATCCTGTTCGCCGGTTTACAAACGTGTGAGTGTTTTTTTTTTCGTTCTGGGAAAAAGTTCATCCTTTTTTTTTCTTTTGTGAATTTTCCATTTTTGGGGTAATAATTTTTTAATTACGTTTTTTTTTTTTTTGTTATATTTGATATTAAATGTATTTTAATATTTAAATATATAAGAAATTGTTTAATATTTTATTTATTATGTTATAGAAAAATTACTTAGGTTTGTTTGTTTTTTTAATGTAATAATAATTTTCTATTAAGTTGCAAATTTGCTTTTTTTTAATTCATTTTTTTCACTAAAACCAAAAGCAATAAACTTACTTTTTTTTTAAATGTTTTATTTAATTTCAATATTTTGCTTGTTTTTCTTTTCTTTTTTTAGATAAATTTGCCTTAATTTTTTGTAATTTAATTGTGATTAGCTGAAAAGGAAGAGAAATTTTATATTAAAAAAAAAGTTAGGTTAGTTTTAAATTGTTTGTTAATGAGAAAGAATGATGTACTCAAATAATGTAAAGTATGTATTTGTCGCAATAAAGTTTAAAATGCTTTGACAGAGGCATTTATTAAAGAAATAATAATAATAATAATGATGATGGAAATAGATAGTGTGAATGTATAAACAAAAATTACTGATAAGTTTAAAAACGTCTAAATTAATTGAATGGGCAAAAACTTTCGTTTTAGGGTCTCATTTTAGAAATTTTCAAGTATCCCCTAAAGACAAAGGCATAACAGTTTAGTATTTGGTTTTCAAGTGTTTGCCAAGTAATTTACTACAGGGTGGGGCAATAAGTACCATTTTTCCAAATGGTCTCGTATCGTGAAGTAGAATCGATATACTATGTATGTTTCAAGAACACGCAAAACTCTCATTAATTATAAAGCATCTTTACACCCTCTCAAAGTCACCGTGTGGTGTGCAGTTACGTCGAAAGATGTGATTGGATCTTATTTTATCAAAGGAGCCGACGGCAACGTTATTACGGTCAACCGCTATAGTCATGTTGACTGAATTTTTTTTTTTTACAAAAAGTTGACAATTATCTGCATTTGGATGAAATGTGGTTCTAAAACATTGACAATTGTCATACTACACATGACACAATGCATATTTTGAAGGATGCTTTCACAGCGCATGTAATCCCACGTTTTTGTTTACTATTATTTAGAGAAAAAAATAAATCGAAAATCTATTTTTTTAGCTTTTACGCATATATGTATAAATATGTATTTATTCAAATTAAATTTTGTTTTTATTAATTATTATGTATTAAATTTTAGTATTTTATATTTCTTTAGAAAATAAATTGTGTTTTTTTGTATTCTTTCTAACATAAAGAGTAGATGGTTTCTTTCAATATATTAATATAAATTAAAAAATATATATGTATGCATGTATATGTGTGTGCTTTTGTATGTATGTATAATAATAAAAATAATGTGCAGTTATTGCATTATTAAGTAAATTTTTTTTCATATATATTTTGCATATTTTTAAACATAATGATGATGTTGATTTGTGATGATGTATAAACAAATTAAAATTCAAATGCATGAAAAAATTGTTGTGTGTGTGTGTGTTTGCGTGTAGAGGAAATCAAAAATTAAAAAAAAAATTATAATAATAATAATAAAAAGGAAGTGGGTGTGTGTGTGTGGTGGTTTTCTAATTAGTATAGATGAATTTAGAACGATTTTGATGATTACTTTTGATGGGTGGGGGGGTGGTATGATTGAATGAATGTGTAGGTGTTAGACAGACTGGTATTTGGTAAATCTAAGTAATTTTAGTTACCTCGATTTGGACCAGCACTAGTCGCATTGTTCGCATAATAGGGTTTATTAATTTGCTGTTGATTAGAAGATTGTGAATTATTATTGCCGCCACCTTGATTGTTACCACCGGGACCTCCAGGGCCTCCTCCATTGCCAGGAGCACCTACTTGGCCGCCGCTTTGGGGACCACCAGGGCCACCTTGCGATCCGCCGTTACCATTGCCGCCGCCTCCTCCTCCGCCACCTTGGCGCAGGTTTTGAGGTTGTTGACCTCTTTGAGCTTGTTGCTGCTGCTGCTGTTGTTGCTGCTGCTGTTGTTGCTGCTGCTGTTGTTGCTGCTGCTGTTGCTGTACTTGTGGTCCCTGTGGGTGCTGGGGATAATTTGTTGGCCTCTGTATGGGTGTTGGATAACGTCCCTGCGATCCCTGCGTTCCTGGTGGAGCACCTGAACCACCACCTCCACGACTGTTAGGATTCATATTTTGATTATTACCACCCGGACCACCGGCCATTCTCTGTTGCGCGGCCTGTTGAGATTGCTGTTGTTGCTGAGCAGCAGCTTGCTGTTGCATTACCTGATCCCACTACAAACAAACAAAAATAAATAAAAAAAATAAATCCAACACTAAATCCAACATAATGTTGGTTTGTACAAATTTGTTTACTTACACTTCCATAGTTTTTCTGATGTGGTGGACTTGGCTGTGATTGAGCTTGTTTAACCAAATTCAAACTGACATCAGCTCCCAAGGGACTTTTTAATTGGCGGCCCATCTAAAATATAAATTGAAAATAAATGAAATGAATGTAAATATGTCCGTCCTAACTTATATTACATACCGAATCTTGCAGATGTGTTTGTTGCTGACTCGACTTCATGTACGCCGCTGCGGCTGCCTGTTGTTGTGGCGTTGGCCCGCCCCGAAATTGGTTTATAGCTGCCGCCGTTAGCAGCTGAGAGTTCATGAATTGCGTATTAAAATTGCCCATTGTATGTTGAGACTGTGGACCTGGCGGACCCTGTGGAGGACCAGGTGGTCCATTCGATCCGGGAGGACCTTGATGACCAGCATGTCCTCCGTATAGGCTGGCAGCAGCTGCTGCTGCCGCTAAACCATAATTTTGAGCACCAGCTCCAGCGCCTTGTGGACCCCCATAGAATGCAGTGGGACCACTAGGGCCGCCAGCTGAGTTTGAATAATAGCTATTCGATTGCAATTGGTGGGCTCCCGGCGGTGGTCCAGGAGGACCACCCTGTGGATGTTGTTGTGGAGGCCCGGTTGCGTACAAGTTCATGTATTGTTGAGCTGTTGCAAAGGGACCACCGCCTCCGGCTCCTTTGGAACCGATTGTGCCCAATTGTTGGGAAGTTGATGGCGCTTTAACAGAGCCAACTGTTGACATTAATGAGTTGGAATTTGAAGAGATAATGGCCACGGCCGCTGCATTGGGATTGTTTAATTGTTGGGAATTCGGGTTGCCAAACGGTGAGGGACCTCCACCCATGCGAAATTGCGAAGTGAGGTTAGAATACATTTCTGGTGTGGGCGCTGTTGCCATATTCGGTGGTGTTTGCATAGGATACGCATTAAACGGTCCTCCTGCGGCGGCGGCCGCACCAAAGTGTCCGGGAAAGCTGTGAGCTGCAGCAGCCGCTGCTGCCGAGAACTGTGAACGACTTGAATGATCTAGAGAGTGGAATGGTGCGTAGAGACCTCCTTGTGAAGGTGGTGGTGGCATTTGTGATGAATTGAAGACAACAGCCGGTGGACTTGGTATTGTGGGTATGCCAGTGAATTGTGGTGATGTTTGATAGAAGGGTTGTGTGGCATGCATTTGTTGCTGGGCGGCAGATTGCTGTTGTTGTTGCTGCTGCTGTTGTTGTTGATGCTGCTGTTGTAGATTAGGAGGCGGTGACATGCCCATCGAGGAGGCATGATGCTGTTGCATTTGTTTAGCTGCAGCTGATGCTTGTTGCTGCTGTTGTTGTTGTTTCGCTACTTCCGAAGAATGTTTAAGGGACTGTTGTTGTTGCTGCTGTTGAACATTCTGCTGCTGCTGTTGAGGGCTGGGATAACCCACCACCGAATTGTCGTCGTTGGCGCCAACAATAATGCCAGCTGCACTTTGACTGAATTGTTGCTCCAGTTGAACGGCATCGAATGCTGAGGCATGACCGCCAAAGCCCGAGGGCACTGTTCCGGGAGAGGATAATGAATGGTGTTGCATATGAACAGCCGTTACAGCATAATGTGGCAAATGCTGTTGTTGCTGTTGTTGGGAGGCCGCCACGGCAGCTACAAACGAAGCGGCCGTCATGTGCCCACTTGTGTCCACAGCTTCCATTTGTTGTTGCTGTTGTTGATGTTGCTGCTGCTGCTGATGATGTAGTTGCTGTTGTTGTTGCAATACTGTTGTAGCAGCTTCGCTGCTCAGCGTAGGTTGGACATTCTCCCATACTTTCTTAACACTAGCAATTTTCATATTTAAATCGGCTGCTGATATAATATTTTGAGCCTGTTGGGATTGTTGCTGCTGTTGATGCTGTGGAGTTTGTTGTTGCTGTTGGTGTAAGCTAGCTTGGGCTTGTTGCTGCTGCTGGTGTTGTGTTTGATTTGTTTGTTTCTTTTCATTGTCAATTTGTTGGGGTTGCTGTTGTTGGTTCATGCCTTTGGTTGCTGTGGTATACGACTCAGTAGCATCACCAAAGGAGAAGCCTAGTTTCATTTCCTTGTCGTAATCGTTAGCCGAGTTGCCGCCTACAGCCGATTGTTGCGACATAATGTCTCCTGGTTGTTTTGTGTTCGATCCAAATGTCATTTGGGAGAGAGCATTAGTGAGTGTGTCAACTCCTGACACTGAAACATTAACACCTGAAACATTTGCAACAACCACCGAAGATCCCACCAAAGATTCAGAGGAACGTTTCATTTGCGCGGCTTGTGCTTGCTGCTTGTAGTTGGTATTTTCAAATATTATCGTATTGACGGGCGTGCCATCTATAAGCAGACCTGTTGCGGACTTACTGTCCATACCCATTGAACTGACGGAAGACAATTTGCTTTTCTCAATTTCGAGTTTTTGTGCAGCCATATTGCTGACGTTATTCGCATCCGATTTACTTTTCTGTAATTCTTGTACAGATTTCGCTTGCATGGTTGAGGCGATACTTGAAGTTGTAACTATTGGTTTAATAATGGTACCTCCCAGACCGGGTGGAGGTTTTGTTATCGCTTGTAGTTGCTGCTGTTGTTGCAATATCGACTGTTGCTGCATTGGTTTCACTGAAGTGATCGCAACTTGACTAACAGCATTTGGCAGTGTTGTCATTGGTAAATCTAGTTTTTTCGCTTGTGTTCCTGACGCGCTAGAACCAGTAGATGATGAAGCGCCTGTAAGATTTGTGCTTCTAGAGGGTGCAGCCAACGAACTTGGAATGTCTTTTTCCTTAGAAGCGGACTTCTTTTCACGTTCCTGATTAATATTGCTGGTGTTTGAAGTGGTGATATTGCGCTCATCATCGGTTTTCGTACTTGAAATACTTTCTTTACGCGCTTGTTGTTGTTGTTGTTGCTGACCACTTCCTCCAAATTGTTTGGATGGCGTTGTTATAGAGCTTTTCTTTTCTGGTTCAATGGATTTTTTCGTCTGTTGTTGCTGCGATGCCGATTGTTGTTTATTGCCTGCTGCATTTTGAGAAGAACGTTCGGTTTCTTTCTCTTTTACCTTTGTGAGTCCTGCACTCAAGGCCATTTGATTTTGCTTTGTTTTATCCACTTCAGAGTTATTGTTATCCGAAGACTCCGAAGTTCGTTTCAAGTCTTTGTGATCATCATAATTAGTTACATATCGAGACCTAAAGGATGATGAATTCATGCCTCTATCGCCGATGTTTCCAGCACCACCACGACCTCGTCTTGAAGGTTCACCACGCGGAGCAAAACCTCTTTCATCCGAGGAACCAGCATTGCTTCGACCCCCTTGGCCTCTTTCATTTCCCCTGCCACCATCTTTGCGTGGAACTTTGGGACTACGTTCTGAACGCCGGCCACTCGAGTAATGATGGTCGTCGTCGTTATCATCGTTGTCATGATCTGAATAATGCAAGTCTTGATTATTGCCGGAGTTTTGATAACGTCCGCCTCTGGAGTTACCGCCACGTTGGTTCCAACCGCTGCCGTCTCCTCGTCCTCCACGATAGGAATTGCCACTGGCTCCAAAACTACGAGAATGAGAAATGCGATCTCGATCATTGCCACGACCTCCACCAGTAGAATCTCGACCTCCACCTCCACCCCCACCACGATGACTTGGCCGTTTTTCTCTTTGTGGCTGAGGAGCTCGTTGTTCGTGTTCATGTTGCTGTGGTTTTGCGGAAACTAAATCACCCATATTGGGTGACTGTTCTTTACGCGTGTTCTTCTCATTTTCCGTACGCTTGCTTTGGCTGTCATTCTCATTTTTATTCGTTTCCACTTTATTTTCCTCAACTTGTTTTACGGATTGTGGTTGATCCGTTGAGCTGGGTGCTACCACATTTGTCGGTTTGTTTTGATCGTTCGACTCAGAACGTCTAAGGATTTGTGTGGGAGCAAATGTGTTTGACGAAGATTGATGATCACTACTCTCGCTCATGCGCTGTTGTTTATGATGTGGCTGTTGCATATGATGCTGTTGCTGTTGTTTCTGTTGAGGTGTTGGAGTTTCCTCTTCTGAAACGCTCTTCTGCGTATGAGGCCTTTGTAAGATCTTAATGGGTATAGATTCGTGGCTATGAGAAGATGAGAAGCTTTCGTCCCGCTGTCTCTTTAGGTCGGCATCGGTTTCTTCAGCCCATGACGATACAGGGCCACTGCCAAAATTATTCGATTCTCCGGTAAAACCATGTTTTACGGAATCATCATTAGAGGACACACTAGTCTTACGTTGAGAAGTATCTGAAATACTGCGCGACAATTGATTAGGTCCCATACTACGACCATAATCATCACCCCCCCGATTTCCTCCCCGACTACCTCCATGGTAGCGATCATCATCTCGATCACTGTCATTGCGTGACCGATATCCACCGCTACGTGTGTAATTATCACGATATTCTCCACCTCGCCCTCCCATGCGTTGAGGTCCAGAACCTTTTTGCATGTAACGCGAGGAGTTTTCGTAATTGGATATTAAAGATGATGAAGATTTCTCGATGTTCATGCTGTTAGTATTTGAAATAGATCGGCCATTTTGGGAGTTACTATTACCACTAGCAGCTGGGCCGTTAGCACTACTAACGCCATTGCTATTCGCTGATGTAGATTGCATTTGCTGTTGTTGGCGAAAACGTGGCGGTAAATTTGATTGAAAATGGGCCGAAAATACTACTTTAGATCCTTGTTGAGTTTTGGCGCCTACATTTGAATTATTGCCGGCATTTGTTGTTAGACTTCCAGAAGGGGCGTTGCCCCCACCTCTAACAAAATCTCCAGATCCCCTCATGTCTCTGGAGTCATAGCCACCACTACGACTACCAGTACTTCCTCTATCTGAATTACTCGAACGTTCATAACTGGCTCCGCCGCCGCTTCTACGCGATTGTTGGTTGTCTTCCCCAATCGATCCAGAAGTAGAGGAAATAGTTTGTCCCTGTTGCTGCTGTGACTGTGACAGTTGTTGTTGTTGTTGTTGTTGCTGTGACTGTTGTTCATTGCCAAAGCCATCACCCGCCGCCTTTTTACTATTCATTTTCATTTCCAGTTCTTGCTTCTTTCTAGCAGCTGCCTGTTTTCTTTCCATTTCTCTACGTTCTTCCTCCTCCTTGCGTTGTTTTACTCTCTCGTAAACACTAGCATCCAAAGTTATACTACCAGCGCCACCAACAGGTCGATGACCGTTTTGGTGACGGGTATCTTCTATGTGGTCACCGGTAGACGATTTTTCTCTTTCCGAGCTGTCACGTTCCTTTCTTTGCCAATTACCTGCGCCTCCAGCACCCGTGGTGGAGGATGTTCCGCTGGCATTGGAATTCTTACGTTGATCATTAAGATTGCCACTGTTAGTTTTATTGAAGACTGGTCGTTCACGTTCTTGTGTTGGAGAATCTTCAGGGGATTCATCATCTGAAAATATCAATTTCTTAGTGTAATCAATTTCATCCTGATTTGTCCAACTGTCATCATTAGCTATAGCATTAAGGCGTTCCAAATCTTCTTCGCGTATGATGGGCCTCTGCATCTGAGCAACTTCCGGTTCGATAATATATTCCTTGTCTTTGCGATGTGCATTATTGCCACCACCACCATTGCTAGGCAGTGGAGGAGTATTAAGCAAAGGAGGACGTTTAGATAAAGAGGCGGCCTGGCGGAAACTACCGACACCAGACGAAGAATTTGAAGAGTTTGAACGATAATCTTGCAAATTTCCGCGAGGCTGTGGTCGCAGCATATTTAACGACGAAGAAGACGAATCCTTAGTTATACCATTTTGATAAGTAGGTGGTGTCTGGGAGCGCCCCATATTTAAACCACCAATGCTTGAAGATGAGCCATTGCCACCGCCGCCGCCACCACCACTGCCAGGTGGTAGCGGTACACCGCGCTGCATAAATGGTGGCATCAAGGCCAATATTGGTAGTGGAACTGCAGCGCCAGAATTATTACCCCCACCCTGTTGGGGGCCCTGGCCCTGATGGTTCGATTGGTTGTCGGCCGACACACCTTTGGCGTTCTTTTCCTGTTGTTGTAACCAGGCGGCAGCATCTGTTTGTGGTCTTAAGCTTACCTCGTTCATATCGCCGCCGCTTCCGTCGTTGCCATCTCTGTAGTTGTTGTTTGCATCGTTGCGCTGCTGTTGATGATGATGCTGATACCGACCACCACCACCACCATGATGATAGTCTCCACCACGCTGATGATGGTAATTTTGATGATTCGAATTCGAGTGATGATGATGCTGCTGTTGATGGTGCATTTGATCTCTGTCTCTCTCTCCACGTTCCCGATCTCCGCCACTTCTGCGATTCGTATTCGCATTGCCACCGCTTCCGACGCCACCAACTGTGCCATCTAAGGTTGGAAACTCGTGTTGAAATTGTGGACTCTGATAGAGAGGTGGTACATTCGCTGTGCTTTTGCCACCCCGCTGGTTGTCGTTTCCTGTTGTTACAGCCGACCATGTTATCGGTTTCTGTGGATTTTGATGGTTATGAGATTGATTACTGCCGCTGTTTTTAGCACCAACCGTTGCCGAGTTATTTATTAATTTGCTACCAACTCCAATGACAGTGCTGCTGCTACCACTATTACTATTGTTGTTAATATTACTGTTACTGTTGTATTGTTTATGACTGCTCCTGCTGTTGCCGCTGTTGCTGTTGTTTGTAGTAATATTACTGTTGCTAGGTTTGCTGCTACTGCTGTTATTGCTGCTGTTGTTAGTTAAGCTGGTACCCTTTAATGGATTGTTACCAGACGTGGGTGTTTGTACGCCTCCTACATTAACAATGTTTGGAATATTTGGGAAAGAATATTAAATTCGAATTATCTTGCATGTTTTTAAACAAATTGTAGTCTTTAACTAAGCAAAAGTCAGCTAACATAGATAGGAAAATTATAAAAAAAAAGATCGCTTATCAATAGCAACCGAACTTTAGTTGTGTTGCCAGTTGTCAATTACGAACGCACCTCACAACTATCAGACATCGATGCTAGCAGGCATTATATACCAGTCTTCTTATAGACAGACACGGCTTTACTATATTTGTTCCTACAAAAGAGATCGATTTGTTTAAGGCCGCTTTTTAGTTGTTCGGCGAAAGCCTCTGGTTACATTACTCATTGCCTTTTTTAAATTTTTTGATTCTTAAGATTGTAGCTTTACTATATGTTTACCCTAACTTTAGTTTTCTAAATCTGATTTTTATTTATAATTAATTAAATGTTTATAATAAAATTTGTTAATGCCAAAGGCGTCAGATAATGGGATCATTATGTTTCGTAATTTAATACTACTTGATGTCCTTCCTAACCCAATAGGATTTTTTTATGTCTAAAAAAATTAAAAGAACTTACCTTCTTGGCCAGTTATATTATTAGCAGTTATTGGCGAACTAGTTGTTTCAGCTTTTAAGGATGGTAGATTAGCTGGTGGTCGCCGAGCGGACGGTACTTTGCCCAAACTTTGCATTCCATGTTTACGTGGCACTTGATTTTTTTGTGCTGAAGGTTCCGTTGTTTCTCCCTAAAAAATAAACAAAACAGTTACAATAAAAATTAAAATTCATTAATTATCTCATAATATTGTTATTATGCATAAAACATTAGTTTTTTTTTTATTATTTAT
>NDXZ01037008.1:0-10307 GCA_003055125.1 Paykullia maculata | reverse complement strand
CAATACCGATTTTCTCGAAAGCATTTCCAAAAGTTCGATACTACATACAACCCTATGTGACCTATGGGAGCTACGTAAACTTGATTTCAACATACACACAAAATAAATATTATATTATATTGAAAAGTCCACCAAAACAAAATGCGTAAAACTGACACTTGATCAAATTTGCAAAACTAAAATGGATGCAAAATTTTTATTTTTTCTATCGATATTTTTCAAAATCGTTGCCGGTCGATATATATATTTAAAAATATCGATATATCAATATTTTTCGTATATTCATAAAATACAGGAGAAACGAAATTTATTAACAAAAAGTAATTTTTTATGGCACCATAAAAAATGGCCCCAAAAAATAGGAAAAATGGCCCCAAACATTTTTTATTAAATAAGGAAAGGAAAAATTACATCAAAATCAAAAATGGAAAATACCCCCAAATTTTTTACATTAAAAAGCACAACACAAAAGTTTGGGGCTATTTTTCCTAATTTTTGGACCCTAAAAAACAGGAAAAATGATTCCAAAAAACAGAAAAAATTGCCCCAATTTTTGCGTTGTTTTTTACTATAAAAATTGGGACAATTTTTCATTTTTGAAATTAGGGCCATTTTTCATTTTTCAACTTTGGAGCCATTTTTAATTTTTTTAGTTTTCCATAGTATCAAAAATTTTAAAAATGAAAAATGGCCCCAAAATTATAAAAAGTTTGGGGTGATTTCAAAAATAAAAAATGGCCCCAAATCAAAAATGAAGAATGGCCCTAAAAAATAGAAAAAATGGCCCCAAACTTTTATGTTGTTGTTTTCAATGTAAAAAATTGGGGCCATTTTTCGTTGGGGCCATTTTTCATGGTGCAATTTTTTATTAATGTTTAACAGTTAACATAGAAACAATTAATACAGAAAACTATATTTGTGGTTAAACTACAAAGTAAGGCGCTGTAAAAATGTAATTGAACCATTAACTATCTGATACTGACATAAGGAGCTCTCTGTTTAATGGGTTCACCTGTCAAACGGCTTCTACTATCAAAAATATCAAGGATATCAGGCTTCCTTAATTAAATATTTGAGGACGACTTCAGAAAGAACAGGCGTGAAATGCTAGACACAAACAACTTCACTCGGTTAAAGCTTTGTTAAAAATACGTTAAAAATAACACAATGGAATTGACACATTATCCACAAGATGTATGAACAATAGAACAGCTAACGCCGAATGCAACTCAAAATAAAAATATTCAACACTAATTATTTGCGCATAGAGTTTGACAGTTATGGGTGTTGCTATAGACTTGCAAATATGTACCTTAAATGTGATTAAATTTGTCGCGCAGTTGTTGTCAATGCAAGCATTATAACATTCTATTCGATAAAGATTGCGACACGAATTTTTTTTTACAAATTCAAAACATAAAACACAAAACCAGAGTTAAAAAATATCCCAAGAAAATTGCAAGAAAAACTATAAATATATTGATATATTGCAAAATAAAATATTGACGAAATATATCGATTGATATTAAAAATATCGATATATTGATGTATCGATTGATATTAAAATAAATACCGATATATTGATAGATCGATATTTTTGCCCATCCTAAGTGCAAAATAATATTTAATAATAATTGTACAATAAAAAGCAAAGAAAAATATCTTTAATTTTGTTAAAGCAGCTCTATATCTGAACTATGAAACTTTTCTTCTTTTTCTCCCGCCTTTTTTAAATAAATATGGAAATATTTCAAATATAACAAATATTTAACCCACATATATCCCAGCATATCGTGCCTTAACCGCGGAAATAGCTTGAGCGACACAATTTTCAAAAAACGTTTTTTTCTATAAATTTGTTCATTGACATCACTCGCATCATTTCTTAAAATTGAGTTGTCATACAATGTACCGTTACGAATTTATAGCAAAAACCATTTTAGCTTAAGCGCATATTGATAGTTTGTTTATATTTTGTGTGACAGCGGTTTGTCGCTTAAGCTATAAAGATATAATAGAAAAAAACGTTCTCCTGTAAAATTTCATTTCTGTCCCTCAAGCTATTTCCGCGGTTAAGGCACGATATATTCAAACATATAAATAAAACAATTTTAAAACAAAAGACTTAAGCAACAAGCACAAAGGCAATGTGTGATTTTTTTCTTTTCTTTTTCTATTTAATGCAACAACATATTTAACAATAATTATGATGAATAAAAAATGCTGTAGTATACAAAAAATAAGAAACTCCCATAACTAATAAAAAAAAACTGCAGAAAGCATGATTGAAGTTGAAATTAATTATTTCATTAAGAACGAAGAACTGCACAAAACAATGCAAATAATGCAAAGAACAATGAAAATCATGAAGATGAAAACAAAAATTCAAAGTTATGTAAAAGAAAATCGGAATAAAGTATAAAAAAATACACATGGAAAAATTATGATTTAAAATAAAGTGGCAAAGTTATGTCTTAGATTGAAACGTAAGCCTGCTATGTTGGATGGTGGTTTGATTGGATTAAAGAATGAATGAATGAATGCAAAAAATTAAACAAAACATACGAGTTGCTGACATGATATGAATAAAAATACTTCCGCTTTGAAAGCAAAAAAATGAAATAAAATTAGAATTTCAAAATGCTGCAACTTAGTCGTCAGTTGAATTGTATATATTGTTTTTTTTTTTCAATTTAATATTCTGCAAAGTTTCCCAAGCATTAATGCATTTTGATATGTAATGAATAAAATTCTATTTCATAACAAAAAGCATTAAATTTACATTTTCATGTTAGGCTACTTGACATTTGGCGCTTCATCTTAGCACTTTAAGCAACAAACAAGCTGGTGCATGACCAAAATAAAAACAAAAGAAAATATTCTGTGAATAATAATAAAAAAACACACACACGGAATTACAATTCTAAGTGATGCGCATGTAAAATAAAGCAAACAGCTTGTTTTCGTACTGCACACATCATCATCAACAACATCATTATCATTGTGGTAAAATGGAAAAAGGGCTGAATGATTAAATTAAAATAATATCTGTTCACTTTTTCTGCTTTATTCTTCGCCATGCTTGAACTTTATTTTAAAAAATGCCTGATTAGAATTAAAATCATGTTCCCTATGTTCCTCAAATTTTGTTGAAAATTTCTTTGCTAATATCTTATGCCAGAATCATACATTTGTTTTAGTCAACCTGCAAGATGATTTTGAAAATAGCAAGCAAAAATTTAAATGAAGCAAATGAACAAGTTGGACAATTACAAGTACTTTTTATGCAACAAAATGTGTTTTTTTTTATAAAGTTTAATGAAAACAGCAGCTGACATATTTTAATGCTAAATCAAACACATCAAAATATTTTTTTGATACATCTTATAATAAATTTGTTCAGCAAACAAAAGTGAAAAATATGCAAAGAAAATTAATTTGCATAAATATGAAAAACGCTTATTAAAAAATCTTTTAAAATTAAGTAAATGTTTTTATTTTAAACTATTTTAAACACTTTAAAAAAAAATACTAAAAAAAAACAAAAGTAATTAAATGTTAAAATCTTTTTTTTTCAACTTATACAAACCAGTTTTGATTCATTATTAAAAATAAATGTAAATAAGTTTGTGGTGCAATTTTGTTACAAGTACTCAAAAGCAATAACTAAAGGCTGTTTACTTTTCTACATATACATACATATATAAACATGGTTGGGTCTTAGATTATGGTTGGCGTTAGATATTTTTTTCTTTATATATTAGAGTGTCTCAAAAAACTGAGCTGTATTTAAGCAAATTAAATTAAATGAATATTTGTTGTAAAACATACTCTCTAAAATATTTTAGAAATGGTATTTCTATTATTTTTACCACAACTGTATATGTGTATGTATATGTATCTAAAGAATACAGTACAACAATTGACAATTAAAGCAAGCATGTGTTTTAAGACAGCTTTGCTTGTCCGAACTTTAAATGTTTAAGCAAAATCAAAAGCTATGATTAATGGATCATCGTAAAGCCAAAACTTAAACAAGTTGTTACTAAGAACTTTAGCGATGACTAATTTGTTGTTTTCGTTTAAACCGTTATTTGTATTTAACAAAATATTTATGTTTAGAAACTTTTGGTAAACAACTACTAACAAATAAACAACACAAATTATACTCTACCACTAAGCATTAGCTTTAGAAGCGTTAGATATTTTTTCTTGAATTGTTAGAGTGTCTCAAAAAACTGAGCTGTACTTAAGCAAGTGGTTCGTAGTTATGTAGAATAAACTAATTTATGGATTCCCTCTCTAAAAAACCTTTGGTTCCTTCAAGTAATTAAATGTTAAAATCTTTTTTTTTCAATTTATACAAAACAGTTTTAATTAATTATTAAAAATAAATGTAAATAAGTTTATGGTGGAATTTTGTTATAAGCACTCAAAAGCAATAACCAAAGGCTGTTCACTGTTCTACATATACATACATACATATATAAACATGGTTGGGTCTTAGATTAATATTTTTGGGGTTACACATTAAAAGTGTAATCACTAGAAAATAGAAAAAAAGTTTATTTACAGCAAAATCTGTGCATAAAATAAATAAATATATTTTTTCATAAATAAACTCAAAATAACAAAGGCATTTACATAAATTTTGTTTAAAATATTTAAAACTTTTTGTACTAAAGGCATGACTTTAAATTGCTGATATGAAAGTTATAATTTTCTTTAAGAAACTTTTTCAATTTTTTTTCTTTCGATTTTATAATAAAACTAGCTGACTTGGCAAACGTCGTTTTGCCAAGTATATGATTTTGTTTAAGTTAGGAGCAATAGCAGCTAATTTTGCGTTTCTATATCAAATATAAAAAAGTACCCTAAAAGTTGAAAAAATACTTTTTCGACCCTTGCTAACCCAAATTTTCCCCTTTCTCTTACCCATTACTATTATTGTTAAAATTTTAATTTGTCATACTATTTCTTATATCTGAAGGAATCCGTGTTTTAAATTTCACTCTAATTGGCCCAGTAATTTACTTTTAAACGCATTTTCCCGGTTTTCCCCCCTTTTTCTTACTTTTTTAGTCCGGGTTCTAGTGTCTAAATTTTTTTCTTAAATAGTTGTCTAAATAGTAGTAAAATCTTAAGTAAAGCCTTTCATGAATTCTATAAAATTTTAAAAAAATATTTTTTTTTTAAAAATACCAAATATAAGCACGATTTTTATCCCAAAGTTCCAATATCCAAAAAGTACCAAAAACGTATTAATATTTTTTGGAGATGTGACGAATACAGTTAAAATAAAAATTCTATGTTTATTGGTTTAGAAGTTTAAGGGGCACCAAAAAAAGTACCAATAATGTCTAACCGCTTTTAACCCCCTAGGCCCAAAAATTTGAAAAAAGTACCATAACCTGTCCGCTTATTTTTGGAGTAGAATACAATACTTTTTTAAATTTGTTTCTATCTTGTTTGGTTTAGAATATAGCAGGTTACCGATTTTTCCCTTTCTTACCCTTTTATAACCCCTAAATATTTGAATTTCTAAAATCCCTTCATAATAGATCTATACAACGGGAGAGGAACCCACATTCAAAATTTCATGTTCCTTACTTCATGCGTTTGGGCTGTACGATGATGAATCAGTTAGTTAGTCAATTATTAACATCACTCTATTGAACATTTGGATGAAAAGTGGGCGTGGCATCCTTCGAGGCCATCAGTAACATACTGTAAAAATTAAAAAAAATCGGGCCATGTGGCCAGCTATAAAATACAAATATACAAACAAACAAACATACAAACAAATTTGTTTCATCTTAATATAAGTATGTACATATATAGATTACAGATAAATATTTTATGTATTATTCTTTAAAAAAATCCTACGAGACACTCTATAAACCTAAATAGTTCTTACAATAATTTTATTTTTGTTTTAACAACATGAACATGTGTTCACATTAAATATAAAAATTTATTGCGTCGTCTATATAAATTCTTAACGTAGCAACAGAAAAAAACTATATAATTAAATAAACTTTTGCAATTAGGGCAAGTACACAAATTGAATAAATGAACAAGAAATTCCCCTTTCCCGCAACGGATGGCCAACAAATAAGAATTCTTTTAAGATTAAAAATTCAATTTTATAAGCTGGCATTTCATCACAAACAACATCAATGGCAGTAAACAACTTAGATACTATACAGCACCTTTGAGTGAGTGTTTTGCGTTAATAAATAAAATAAACAAATTTCCATTTATGTATCTTAGACAGCAAATAATCATAATGATCAATTGGTAGTAGTAAAAAAGTAAATACATATGTACATACTTCTATCTATGTGATCTGATCTTTATATGTGAGTTTGTTTTTTTTTAAGACTTAAATAAATAAAAACAAAATTTACTTTTTTACCGTTTTAAGCGAAAGGTATTATTATTATTAGTGTTTTTGTTGTGATGAGAATAAATATTTTGTGCGTGAGTGTTTCTTTTTTTTAACCAGGCAGCCAAATTGTTAGGTATTTATTTGACTACAAAGGAAACTACAAAACGTATTATCGTATCTTGCCACAACTAACATTCTTTAAACTTAAATACATATATTTGAAATTTTTGTTTTTGTTTTTATTCTTTATAATTAAAGCAACAAAAATATATTTGTAGGCGTTTTAATTTATTTAGTCTTTTACGTTTTATCTTAATTTTTCTATTGTTTAAATCAGAGACCGTAATATCATTAAAATCACAATTTAACTGTTATTTTTCATTAATTAGTTTTTTATTTGCCGAATAACAACAATTTATGATTTTTTAAATAAATTTATTAATTATTTTTTTGCGTTAAAGATTTTACCTGTACAAAAAGCCGAGAATGATTATCTATTAAGAAGAAAAAAAAACAAGTAATAATTAATAAACTGCAGGCAAATAATAAAAATTAAAAATAATTGTAATTGTAATTTTTAACCAAAAATATAAAATTCAAAATAATTATAATTATATTTTAACAAAAAAAAAATTATTTGATTATATACTATAAGTCAGTTTTTCAATAAAAATTAAAGTAGAAGTTTATTTCATATTTATTATTTTATTCGGTCCCTGGCTTAAATAAATTCATACACATATATGTATGTATGTTAATGATATTCTTTAGCTTTTAATTAGAATAACTGATTCGGTATGGTGAAATGTGTAACACCCTCTCTAAAGCCCACATGCGTCTTTTAATTAAGGTGAATAAAATATTTAAAAATGTTTAAATATAAAGAATTATAAGTAATGAATATGTATACATATGTATATTTAAAAATCTCCATGATACATGTATGTAGACATATGGTACAGCAAACTCAATTTGATTTCATACAGACATTCTTTGGAGCAAAATCAACAGATGCCCTATGAAGCATATGAAACTTTGCTTGTTTGTTATATATTAATGAAAGTCATGTAACAAAATTGCTTAAAGAACGAATAGAATATTATCTTCCATTTTTTTTTAATAAAATACTTAATTTTTAAAAAACTTCTAAACCTTAAACCAATTTTTTTGTTAAACTAAATTAATTAAAATAGACACTTTTCTTTAATATGTATGTCATTAATTTAATGGAATTTTTTAAACTCTATAAGCCATATATACTGCGTTGTTAAAAAATCGAATAGTTCTCAATTTAATTTTACATTTCCATGCCCCATTGACTAAGTTTTTTGGAGCAGGGTTGATTTATTCTATTCAGAAAGCTTGTCTCTTTTTTGTTTCCCTTTTATACTTCTTATTATATAAATAACCTTATCGTATGACATCTTATCTAGAATAAACTAACATTAATATTCTAATGCCAGTTAATAAATTTCTTTTTAGTGGCTTTTCTTACGGCAAGTGAAATCATAAGCAACAATAAACAACCTAATGTCTAATGTATACACAAAAAATAAATTCAATTCAATTACATTTTAACACCCACACAGTTGAATTTATTTGGTAAAAGGAAAAAAATATCTATAAATGTAACTACAAACATTAAACATTAAAAACAATTACTACTTAGAATAATATATTAACTAATAAACTTTACAAGCAGAATATCTTTAATGTGTTTTTTATATTTAAATACACTGATCGACAAGGATATTGCTACAAGGTGGCACTTGTGAGTTTTCCGTATTTACAGCTACTTCTTTTGTATCTACGATCGAATCGTGTGAAGTTCAACCTACATATATAAACAAATCGTTGTTAGTTCCTCCATATTCAAAAAAAAGTAGATCAGTCATCCTTAAGGCTACAAATAGGCTGAACTAAGTATCATCCGACATGCGTAAAAATATAACAGGTGGGCTAAAACTGAGGCACGATTTATGGCTTTCGGAAACATAATTGCTTCTTTGGCCAGTCTTATATGAAACATGAAACATTACATGAAGTATTCAAATGTACGTTCCACAGTACAATTACTACCTCTTGATTCTAGTTTTCCTACATCTATTTGCCTAATTTCACAATTGACACTGTAAATTTTGTAATCGATTAACTTTCATGTATTGCAATTTCAGACAAAATTCATGATCCAAAGTTGATAATGCTAAAATTAAAAAAAAAAGAAAAACCTTAGCTCAGAGAATTGTTCAGATATAACATGGTCAAAAAAAGTGAAGTTCGTTAGAAAAATCTGTTTAGAAGAGTTTAAAAATCTGAAACGCAAAATTTCGTAGGAAAGCACCTTATTAGTACTATAAAAATTTTATTAACGAACTACTTTTGATATGCTGAGTATTAGGTTGTTGTTATATATCATTTAGAGCACAAAATACACTTTACACTCCAACCTAGAAAAACCGAGGTACGAGCATTGAGAAAGGTTTCATTAGGATATTTTTAGCATGTTAAAAAGTAATAATACGGGTTTAGGTTTTTATTAAATACTTGCAACAGATAAGGCTCAAATTTTTAATTATAAAGATATATTTTTTTCGAATTTAATAGTAACAAAACCTGTCTACACTCGGTAGTCCAAAGGATTTTTAACTGCCTAAAATGTCATTCTATTGTTGTTATAAATATATATATTTAACAGTAATGTTATGCTGATTTCGACAGGGTTACAAATCTTAGTATTTTTTATAAAATATCATCATTTTTTAATAGAAAATATGAGTGTCAATTCTTTTTTAAAAGCTGTATTCTACCGTTTAAAGTCAAAATGAAGTAAACAATGTAAACACAAATTTTTATGTGTGACATATGAGCAAATCCTGCGTGACGCACGCTACGTTCGAAAGCGTTTTTAGATTTAAATATAAAAAATTTTTGATCTTTCAAAAGAGATACCTTCAACTTTTACGTAGTGTTTAGTTGGATTTTATTTGTACTTTCGAATGGCATAAAACATAATTTTGTAACAGGTATTTGTCGTGAAATAATTTATCACAAAGTTTCGTAACGCACGCTACAAAAAGTGGAAGTAACTTTTAAGTTGGAGTGTGTTTTCGTAATTTTTGCGAATTTTGCATAATAAAGCAAAAAAACCTAAATTCTTTAGAAAGATGGATATAAGAAATATATAAGAAATAAAAAATAAGAAATAATATAAGAAATCTAAAATAACTTAATTGGAGGCAAAAAAATTTGTAGTTTTTTATTAACAGCCGTGAACCCATTGTTACGCACGCTACGTTACGCGCGTCACATTTTTTCCACTAGAGTAATTCCACGTTATTTTTACCAGATGGTTTCCGATTTTAATAAAATTTTGTGAATGTATGTAGTAATGCACGTATATATTGAAAACGGTTTTATTTTTTTTTTTAAACTTTGATAAACAGTGGCAACCCTGTAGCTTTGAATTATTGAAAATATTGCGGAGAATGAAATTAATAAAAATATGGCCTTTGATCGGACCACATATATTAACACCAAAGTAATTTCTTGTATAATTAAAAGACCTGAGGTATGGTAAGATTTAGTAATAATTTTTGTAATGGTCATCTTAATTTAATTCTGTCAAACAGTGTAATATTATAGATATGTTATTTGTGTATTTTTAGTCCAGTTAACATATTGCAGATTAATTATATTCAAAAATTTCGTATGTAAAACGTGAAATAAGTTTGAAATTTTTTTTGCAAAAATCAGATTTAGTTATTTTTTTTAATTTCAATAGAACTTGCAAAAGCAAAGTTGCAATTTGGTTTAAGTATATTAGTGCTAAGAATGAAAAAGCCCCTGGTCGGTTTTTAAAAAACAGTTTTAATATTATATATTTTTTTTTATATTCTATGTATTTTAACAAACAAAA
>NDXZ01037007.1:0-14783 GCA_003055125.1 Paykullia maculata | reverse complement strand
GGTTTACAATAATTTTTTTTAGATTTTTAAATTGGTTTGCATAAACTAAACAGCTCAATATAGATTTAGTTTTCTCTATTGATAAAGTTTTGCAAATTTAAGGTCGAATTTCGATCACTGATTCTAATAGATAATTAAAAAACGATTTTTTAATTCCAAAAAATTGATAGAAAAATATTAAACATTTTTCATTATTTGTGTCATTTTTGAACTACTGAAAACGTTTCCTTTTTCCTTATGGATCCGCATCTGTCTTAGACAAATATAATTTAGGCTTTGAAATGTTTGTAAATAAAAAAAAATTTTGTTTTGATACTTAATTAAGTACATAATAAATAATAATTAGCAATTAAAAATTTTAATTACTTTTTGTCTAGACAAAGGTACAACAAATAACTTAATTAATAAATTACGGAGACCAAATAATCAACAATATAAAACATTCGATCTTTAAACAAATAAAATGTTTATAAAGTTATGTATATGCGTTATTTTTCAAATATTTTTAATTACAAAAATATTGATATTTACAAAAATTACTTCTGTATTTATTTAAAAGTTTCTAAACACAAAAATTAAAGAAAAACAATAACATAAACAACTTAAAACATTTAATATGAAAAAGAAAACAAATACGTAGATCATGTAATTACGCTAAGAACGAAAGTAAGGTTTTAAAACAAATATATTTATTAGCTCTGTAAAACATAATTAATGCACACATGGTACAGAGTATATAATGCGTAGGTGCTGACATTTGGGCGGCTCAAATTTAGTAAAAAAAAATAATAATAACACTGTGCTACTGAAAAATACCCACAAGGATGTCGCCGATTATGATGATTTTTTAAATTAAGCACTAGTTTTTAAGATATTTGGGTTTAAATTTATGACTAAATTAGCTCCAAAAATTTACTATTTACTGTGTTTAATGCAAATGTCACTTAAAAACATCATGCTAAATACGTATATGTATTTGTGGGAAATTTTTTAACAACCTTGTTTTCCTTAAAGAAATCTTTGAACCATCACAGTAGTTAGATCTTGTCTGGAAAATTTTTTTTTATTTTTTGTTTACAAATTATATTAACTGTATTTCACAATATTAACCAAGTAACCTAAAGTCACTTAAAGTTCTCCAAACTTACTTAAAAGCGTTTCACAATATTTGCGTTTAATTCAAATAATGGTTCCGGCATTAGATATAACTTAGCCGATGTATTAAACAAATTTATTAAAATTTATTTTGGATTCCGTTTGGGTAATTACCGGGTCAATTATCGTCCTACCTTTGTTAAAAATTCGGCAGGAAAATCTTGATTCCTATGTAGCATATTTGAAGTGAATTTTATCCTGACGTTTATGTTTAAAACAGTTTTTAACGGTTTTTGAAAAAAGGCTATTTATGGTACCTGGAGCTAAAGGCGAATTAATCATTGCAAAATTTGATATTCCTACATAGAGGGTTCTACGCACTCGTTGTCCAATATTAATCCAAATCCATACGTTTTAAAAATAAACAACATAAAAGATCCTCAAAAAGTTGTGTTTACATAATGTTTAATAGAAGAAGTTGAAAAAGCAGTTTAATATAAAAATCTAAAGTTTTGGTAATTCTACATATTCTTTGAAAACAATCACAGTTCTCATGCCTATAAAGTTTCTTAGTACTAAAAAAAATTAATAATTTATATGTACTACATTGGAACATAAAATTATCATACAAAAATTATTATATTTGTTTGTAAGATATGCGTAACAAAACGTAACAGTTTTGTTGTTATTGATACGTATTTTAATGTTTCTGTTACAAGCTTGTATTGTTTGTCTTAGAAAAAAAGCGTAATATATCTGTATTAAACACGTGCATTGTTACAACAAAACGGAACAGTTTTATGGTTTTTTAAAACTTGTAAAACAGAACATATGTGTGTACATACGCACATACATACATAGTTATTAAAGTACAATATATATGTACAATATAATATGCGTTTTTAATTTTAAAATACTTGTGTATCTACAGTTCTTTAAGTTCACACACAAGTATTTTTGTGCGTACAACAGTTATTTAAAAAAAAACAAGAAGTTAGTCTCTTACCTAATCCAATACATAAGTAGCTGATACTGTTTTTATGAGAATATTGAGTATGTTAAAGCAAACCCATACCATAAGATAACACAACAGTCTCTCATTTATAACAAGAGTAATATATAATTACCATGGTATATTCGTTAAGCCTAACAATGTGGTATGCAAGTGCAGGCTTTTAATACGTACATACATAAGTATACATATACATACATACATAAATACACGTAGTGAAGGGTATATACGATTTGGCACAGCGTGATTTAACGTTAAAAGTTTAAAATAAATTTTTAATATAATTATTTTTGAAACATAAAATATTTTGTTGTTAAAATTACTTCGTAGCGGAAGTTTTTATCATATGAAAAAATTTTCGAAAAGGCTAAATATAAAAAAAAAATTAATTTAAAAAAAATTTTTTAATTTGCGGATAATTTTCAAAAAATTCGTTTCGGAAAAAAAGATAATATTTTATCTTTCAAACAATTTTAATTAAATAAATTTAAAAATATATGAAGTATATTTGAAAACTGTTATAAAATAAGAGAAATTTGGTAATCTATTTCTGGAACTATAAGTATTTTTCAGGTTGAGCAATTAAAGCTTTCAAAAAAATTATTTTATTATTTTTTTTTATAAATAAATAAAATGCAAAATCTTTGCATTGAATAGTTTCGGCATAAAGTTTGTTGTCTTTTTTAGATAAAGTAATAACTATAAAGCAATAAGTATAAATCTAGTTTCTACCAAAGATAGCCTTGTTAGGTATTTAAAATTCTTTGTTGATTTCAAAGAAAAAAACCAAATAAACCAAACATTTTGGCTTATCCCATTTCAAAGAGGTATTCAAATGCAAACAAAAAGAAATAAATAATATAAATAAAAACATTTTAACAGCAAAAAAAGCATAAGAACAACATTGTAAAACAAATTCAACACTAAACATTACAATGGTTTACATTGGCTGTAACATTATTTTCACATCATTTAATTTAATGAGAGGGTATTTACTAACAAACATTTATTTTATTCAATTTCTTCTTTTTTCATTCAATGTTTCATTGTTAGCAGCTAATAAAAGACGATGAAGCCCCAAAAAATAAAAGTTCAGTTCTAGCAATCTCACGCCTAAAAAACAAAATATATTTTAAATAAATCTAAAACACTGCTGTCTTAGACTATAGACCCCATTTTCCCATACTTTGTCGGTATAACAAAGTGTTTGTTTGCTTTGGCCGTACCACTCCACTTGTAAAAACATGCTAAACTGTAGAAAATATAAACGATTTTTTGTGGTTCTTTAAATTTATTATACCAAAATACTGAAAAAGAAACAAAAATGAAAAGTATCCCCCACAACAACATTAATAACAGCAGTAGAAAACAACAACAACTACATTATATTATGACTGTTTATGGGTCCGATGTCGTCTGGACTGATGTTACCTCTAATAAAACACATAACAAGTAGAAAAACTTCAGCACACACAAATAGTCACACACAAACACATTAACAAGCACTCAATTAAAAAACAACTCTATATAATTATAAACATTTTAGGGAACATTTTGTATGGTAAATTACAACCAGCAACCTCCACTATTTTTTGTACAATAAATATTATTTTATTGTTTTAAACATTGGGGCACAGTAGACCAGAAACATTGTCTTTAAAAAATAATCGTATGCTATAACCCAAATTTTTTATTTTTAAATTCAAGAATTGATTTTTTACATTTTATTAACTAAAAATTGTAAATTGAAGAGTTAAATTTCTGTATTTCTATTTTAATCAAAGCTCATGTTGATGGACAATACTCTTCACTGCTACATAAGCTTTTACTATAAAAAGTTTTAAAGTTAAAATTCAACTGACCTGTATATTCTAATAATGTTTGTATACTCAAGCTGACGGACCTACAAACCATTTATAAACTTAGTCAAAATAAGTAAGAGTGCTATATTTTTTTCTTTTGAAATTCCCCAAAAGTCATGTCTACACACAAATATAATAACTTTTAAGTAAAAAAAAATAGTTAGTCGTCTTTTTTGGTTTATATCTCTGTCAGTTATTAGGCGATTTTACTGGATTTTAATAGCAAACATCTCAGGAGTATTTCGGATTGTTTGATTTAACTGTCCGCACGACATCGGGGGGCTGAGAAAACTTGATTTTAACAGACGGATAGACCGACAGACAGACGGACATAGCTAAATCGACTTACCAAACGGAATGAGAAACCTATATAAACCCTTGTCACCTCTGGTGAAGGGTACAAAAATATTAAAGGGGTTAATATCATTGATTAGGTAATTATTCGATAACCCACAAACCTGTCACAAGTGTAGAGAAGAATGAATGAATTTTTATAACAAACCCTAACTCACTTTAACTAGTATCGTTTGGAGTTGACAGAATACGCAAAGCTTATCCAGGGTTAGAAGATCTTGTCATTTAGTGCATAATTAAAAAATCATGACATGATTCACTATAAATTGGCATTATAAAAACCAGCAAACAAGTTAAATTATTAAAGCTTTTTAAAAACATTTTAAAAATATTTCAGCTTTATAATAATTTTCTTCTACAACCTAATCCACTGTTCACCGGCAAACAAATTCATTATTCTTTTATATTCTTGTCTGGCTGGTAAAACTGAATGGTTTTGTTTTGAACACTACAAAAAAAGGTGAATAATTACATTTTAATAGACTGGCTCTTGAAAGGAAATTTAATTTACTCGTTAAAATTATTTGAACATGATTTTTGCCAACAACATTTTACGATCATACTAACGATGCTGATGACAAAATGGAGGTGAATACTCTGTTGATTTTAGTTAATGAATATTGTATCATGGTATATTATTATAATTCCTTTATGGGTTTTCCCCTGCATATAATGTTTTCCCTTTAAACTGTTTAGACCTTTTAATAAATAATAGCCATCAGATTGCTGGATTAAAGTCATAAACAAGGATAAACACACCCACATAAGGCCTATTACTCATAATATCGATACTCACTCAAACACATAAAACGATTTATCTTGTGTGTGTGTGTGTATGTGTGTGCGTAATGAATTTTTATGTGATTTTTGTTTATTCTTTGAAAATCAGATTTTTTTACATGGATTTTATTTACGTGTGAGTTTTTTTTTCTATTTGATTTTGATGAATTACAGTTTAACGTATGAATGACATCCCCAGCCCTAAAATAAAGTTTTAGCGGCTAAAACTTTGTATAAACTCTCTTCTAACCAACCAGCCTATTTTGATGAAACTTATTTAGAAAAGTCAAGAATTTGTTGTTGTTGTTAGTTTAGTTTTAGCAATTTAAGCTGCTAAATATTCAACAACTAATTTTGAACTTTATTCTTCTTGACATGTATTTCATTTTACTTCATTTGATTTTTGCCATCAAGTCCTGACCAGTTGTTGTATTCAGTTCATGACCATGTTCACCTCTTCCTTAATATTAAATTGTTTATTCGCTCATGCTTCGTTCATTTGTTATGCTCTCGACCATCTTTTGTATTTAATTTTTGTTAAAGCTGTTAATATCTGGTATAAAAGATTTCTATATTTTGTTTTTTTTTCGTAAGATATTGTTTGATTTTCACACATGCTTTTTGTTGTAGTTTTTGATTCTTGTGCAGTTGTCTTGATTTTTTTTATTTTTTTTTATTGTTGTAGTAGTTTTTGTTCATTTGTATTCATTAAAATACTTTTTCATTTGTTTTACTTAAGTTTTGCTTGAAGTGTAGAATGAAAATCTTAGCTCATTTGTGTTAAAGTACAATCGAGTGGGTCAACTTCTAAGCGAATAGAAATAAAATTAAATATTAAAAAAAATATAAAATAAAATGAATTCTTTTTTTTTTATTCATTTGGAATTTGTTTTATTCATTAAATGAGGTACTAGTGATCTAGATTGAGATAAAAAATCATGTAGCAAACGTTTTTTATTGAATTTGTGTGTGAATCAATAAACTTACAACAAGTATGTATATTAAATCTTAACCTCTTGCTCCCGGCCTAAATAAGCAAAAATTATAGTACTTTCTTAATTTGGTCAACATTGTCTTACTGTGAAGTCTGCCGGGGCTAAAACCTGTTTATCTGCAGACACAATTTTCTGCGCATAACTTCTCTTATATAAATATTTTAAAAATAAATCTGGCTTAGGTTTAAATATTTACATATTTATTACCTTATAATAATTCGAAAATGCATTCTACTCTGCTAGTGTCAGATAACTTACTTTTTCAGAATATTCTTTATTGCATACAAAAACTAATTTCTTTATAATAAAAAAATACGAAGATAAACTTAAGGCAGAATAAATAAAAATTTGTCAAATTTATTGCTTTTTAGTTTGCGCAACACCCCACTTTTAACAGTATTTTAGTGACGTCTGGTGACTGCAAGATATTCTACAATTAGATTTTAGTGAAACAAAAATTTATCACACCAGTTATACCTACTGGTCAAGCTAACTACCTACGCCGTAGAACCATCTAAATTTCAAACTTTCTTTTAGGAATCAAAAATATTTCTTAAGATACAACTTTACTGGTTGACTTTTTGTTTGCTGGGTGTTTGTGTATATAGAAACCAAAGAAGCAAATAAAATATATCAACAAACAAATCAAGAATAATGAAACTTTTTAATTGTTTTCCTAAATTTGTTGCGTGTGTTGTATGTGCGTTTTTTGTTTTGTAATATAAAATCCTAAGAAAATTAAACTAAATATTTATAAAAAATTTTAGTTAGTGGGAGATAATAAACGTATTAATGTTTATTTCTATATATACGTATAATACAGAGAAATAGTATTTTTAATTTTTAAAATATTAAAACAAAATCTTTTTAAACAACTAAAATTTAAGAAAACTTTAAACTTTTTTTTATTTAAACGTGTAACTAATTAGAATCTTCTAAAATATAAATAAAAACAATTAATGGCAATTCAAATAATTTTTTTAAATTGTTTTCTCAGTTTTCTTATTCATTTATTTATACTCATAAGAATTAAATAAATTTTGTTTTTGAAATACTTCCTATAAATCTTTAAATATTTGTTGAATTGTAATAACTTGATTGAGGCTTTCTCCCATTTAATATGTGGAATTAACCACAATAAACCTGAATTCATTTTAAAAACGATTTTATTCAGCACAAACACCAGGATTTTTAAAATGTCATGCAAATTATTCGATGTTTTGCCAATTATGCATATGTTTGTATGTATTGAACAAAAACAACATATAGTGGGTTCACATACAACATTTGTTATACCCTGCACACATGTGGTAAGCGTATATATAGGTTTGTCATTCTGTTTGTAATTTCTTCAATATTAATTTGCGACCCTATAAAGTATATATATTTGGGATCCTTATAGATAGGGAAGTCGATTTAGCCATGTCCGTCTGTCCGTCTGTCCGTCTGTCCGTGTGTATGTTGAAATCAAGTTTTTGTAGCTCCCATAGGTAACAAAGGGTTGTGTGTGGTATCAAACTTTTGGAAATACTTTAAAAAAAATCGGTATTGAAAACTGGCAAGATCCATCAATAACCGGCTGAGATATAAGCCTGTCTCGTTTTTTTTTACTCAAAAATTTTTATATTTGTGTGCAAGACATGTCTTTTGAGGAATTTAAAAAAAAAAAATTTTTCGACATAAAAGCAAAAAAAAATTTTTTGTTATTGCTTTTTACACAAAAATGATTATATTTGTGGGAAAAAAAGCAAAAACAAATTTTTTTTTACACAAAAATTATTTTATTTGTGTGTTTTGAAAAAAATGTACTAAGATACACACGTAGCCACACGTAGTGAAGGGTATATAAGATTCGGCACTGCCGAATATAGCGCTCTTACTTGTTTTATTTTTAAATTGAGCCAATAGTATCATTGACATTCATGGAACTTTTTTTTGGCTCAACAAATGCAATATTGGTAAAACTTCACCTGATGTTACTTATCCGCACATATGTACATACATACATACATATGTACATATGTTTATACACTAAAACCAAATAATCGAACTATTTGAATATGTTGGTGACATATTTCCACTCCTGCTATCCGTTAAAAAATAGAGCAATTTAATCAAAGACAATTCCAATAGTATGATTGTAAAAAAATTTATTTATATTCGGAACCATATAAAAATATTGTCTGGTTTAACTTTCACTTATTTAGATTCATAATTTCCAGCTGGTGTCGCTGAAGTTATCTGTTGTTTGTTTTTTCAGTTAAATATTTCAACCAGCAACAGAATTTTCCATTTTTAGCTGAATGCTTTCGCTGCATCATGTTGAAAGTTAACTTTGGGAAAAATTTCTATGGGTAAGCCATACAGATATTTAATGTCTAAAATTAACACTTGCAGTATTAAATTATTGTACATGTTTTTGAAAAATACACACACATACACAAGCAGGTCATTTTTGCAATATATAAAAACACATACTGATAGACACGTTTATCAATGTGGCATATAGGAACTTACATATGCATGTATATTTAATATGCGTAAGAAATATATATTTTTGTAGCTCTGTTGCTGTTATTTTCTTGTTGGCCCCCAAAAACATTATTAAATCAGTCAAATATTGATCTGCACCAATGTTGGTATTCAGCTTTTCAGTTTAATGTCAATTACTGTCCTTTGCTGGATTTTTCTACACATAAAATATGAATTAAAAGTTTTTATTTAATTGGTATTACAAGATCATTATAAACTATAAAAAAACAATATTTGGCCAACATAATTGAAAAAATTCACAGTTTGTGGAATAAAACAAATTCCAAAACCGAAAAACTCTATCAAATTTTCCAAAAAAGATGTTTCCAAATAAAGTTTTTAAGTAGAGAATTTATTATTTCTGGAGCAAAAATATAAACAATATTACAGAAAAAGGACAATAAGCAAACATTGTTTTAATACATAGAAAAAAAAGACTAAAACCTTATTATAAAATACTAATTCTTTTTCAACTACAATTTTTTAATATTCTATTTAAAAAAAATAATTTCCTTTAAGAAAGTGTAAAGTAAATCAGTTAAAAGACAATTTAGAAGATAGTAATGTCTTAGTTGAGCGAGTAAAACATGAACTCAGCTGTTTTACTAAAAAATATTTAAAGTGAGAAATCTCAAGTCTCCAAACATTTCAGAAAATTATTGATTTAATATAATATGAATGATTTATTAGAGACACAAAACGATTGTGTCAAAAGCAACAATTATAATAAAGATGCAACAATATAATTACCCTAATAGTTGTTTAAGTCTTTTTTGCAGTTAAATTTAAAAATATATGAACTTGAGTGATTGATCGAAAATATAATGGGTAATTGTTAAAAAATAATCTACATTTTAATTAAAAAACATATTATTAAAAACCTTCATTACCGAAAAATGCACTAAAAAGGTTAATTGTTAAGAAATTTTTTATATTTGCTTACCAACATACATGAGTAAAAGAAAAATCCTTAAATCTATCGACATACAGTTTACGTATCGAAAGATTGTAGACAAGATGTAAGTCTTTTAAATCGGTTTTGTATACTTTAGTGGCATCGATGTGCCAACAAGAATGTAACACAAATGCCTTTGCAATTATAAGATACACCTTGCTGACTGGTAAAAAAATATATTCTTGTAATTTAAACTGATAAACATACATACGTATGTATTTTAAAAGTGCACACATTTTTGAAATTCATTAATAATTAACCCAGCAAACGAAAAATCTTCTACATATAGACGAAATACGTAAGTTTTGCAGATAAAAATCTACAACTTGTTAAATTGATTTATCACGGCCTTTGAGTTGCCTATTAATTGGCATTAGAATCTACTTAATATTTGCTACACTAAATTATCTTCCTTAAAGTTATATGTAACTCTTAGAAAGTGACTAAAAATTGTTAAAATTTCACTGGGTATTCATGTGCATGCAGTTCTTTATTTTTACTTCTTAACGTTGCTGGCTGTGACTGATCTGTATATTTTCGTTTTACACACATATGTACTACATACATACGTATGTACCCTGCAGGAAATGTCAATGGTGAAACTGTACTGACTTACTATTTACACAGTCACCAGTACTAGTGAGTTATTATACCCCAGCTAATGCTATTTATTATAGACATTTAACGTGTGCGTGTCATTAAAAATCCACTACTGACATTGATAATATTGACTAGGTGGTTATTTTGGGATCATATGTAGACATTGGAACCAGTGATTCACTAGTAGATTTTAGTAGTTTTAGTCTACACTTTTGGTACTTTTTACTTGCAAAATAAAAAGTATTGACGCTTTGTTGACAATATCACCAAAAAGTCACCACAATAGTAGACAAACGTGGTGACTTGGAGACCAAAAAGTCCCCACAATAATCGACAAAAGTGGTGACTTGAAAACACTTGACCACAGGCTTCCTGCAAGGTATGTACTTATGTAAACGTAGACAATTATGCAATTTTATTTATTTCCTTTTCTTTGTAGCATTAAGGCCATATTGTGTTTGACTGATTTCTGTTTATTCATTCGCATAACGGAAAATCGATTATGTTCATTTGTGGCTGTAATACACCTGCTATCTCACTCTCTCTTTTTCACACACAAACATACACAGCCCAATTCTTATATGAGACTGCAATTACATTGCATTCGATGTGGCTTCTGTTGACCTGTTCTCAAAATATTGGGAGTTATTTTAAATTTAATATGTTTTTGTTTTTTTTTTAAGATTTTACTTAATTCTGTTACTGCCATACACACGTACATACATAATAAAATGTTGTATAATTACATTGTGGTCTGAGAAAGATGGATCAGTAGTGTGTTTAATATTTGTGTTAAATTTATGAAATAAGTTTAAAGGTGTGAAATTAATGGAAAGTCGTTGATTTTATATTGAAAATGTTGCTAGGTGTTGAGCGTTTTTGCTATTGTTTGTAATATCTTAAAAAAAGGTATTAACACACACCCCCTTAAATTATATTAATCAGCTCAGAATCAATATCCAGCCGTCCTACTGTTTGATTATGTAAGATTTGTTATCAAAAGTTTAATCGCAATTTCATATAACTTTATATAAAATATTGTGCATAGGAACTACTCTTGCGGTATTTTACCTTCAAATATTATTGAAAGAAAATTTTCTAGAATATTCCACTTTAGAAAAATTTTAGTGACTGTTTTGTTTCTTTTGTATAAAAAAAAAAATAAGAATAAAACAACATAAATTGAAAACTATGATATTTCAATGATCATGACTGAGTTAAGCATTCGTTAATACTAACAAGACATACAAATAACCATTATTCGTTTTTCATGTATAAAAGTCAAAAAAATGCTCTTTTGTAAAAGAAAATTCAAAGAATCAATAAAAAAATTGTTTTAAGTAAAAAAAGTCGCAAAAGCCTTCTTAAACTATGTACATACATGTTATTTTAAACAATAACAAAATCTCGTTTTAAAATTAATCCTTAAATTGTTGTTTATACATACATTCATATATGGATGAATATGCAATGAAATTTTTTCTTAAAAATTGTTTATAAAGTGTCTAAAAAATGGAAATTTCCTAAAACATGTGTTCAAAAGCTAAAAGAATATTACTGATAAGATCAGGTTTACATACTTTTGAATAAAATTTATTTTAGTAATCTATAGAAGAAGAATTGTCTTTTTTCTTGACTTATTAAAAAAAATTTAAATTTGGAAGGCGTGCACAGCCACAACAAAAATCCTTTGAAATTTCGTGTAAATGCAAATAAACGATTTTTCATTTAAGTGAAATCAATTTAAAGGCCACCATAAAAAGGATTTAGAGAAAATAATTACAAATTTATTTAACATTTACCATCACCGCCACAACCACTACTGCCGCGACCATTACCAAAAACGATAATGAGAATGAATAAGAAACAAAAGTTTTCGGCATAAAGATATTTGAATGATTTTCAAATATTTAATATCGCAGAGGGGGATGTATTTATTACAACATTTTGGCCACATAGCCAAAGTCAACAAAGCAGTAATAACAACAATAAGAAGATGAAAACAAGTTTTCTGCTACAAAAGTCAACTGCTTAAACGGAAATAGAAAAAGATGATGATTATTTTTAACAGACAAACAATTTTGCCAACACTGCCGTAAGCAAAAAAAGAAGTGAAATAATTTACCTTCAAAAATATACATTTTCATGGCTATAAAGTTGAACATTTTGATGAACAACTCAAGAAGATCAAACTCATGAATAAACAATTACTTCTGCCTTCTACTCAGTCGCCAGCAGCAGAATGCGGATTGTTTTTAAAACTTTTAACTGGCACTGACACACAAACTTGCACAAAGTTTCAGTGTAAAATTTCAGCAGCAGAAAAATTAAAATCAAAAAACAAAAATTTTTATTAGTTTTAGTGTTTGCGGTAACTGGCGATGATGGCTCTAAGTTCTCAATATGATTTCAATGGTTTTTTTCTCTATTGATGTTAAAGAGTTTTTGGCACAGACAGTATCTGTACTTTCTTTGCTCCGCCACTACAAAAAAAGACTCTTTAACAACAATATTCAATCCCTTAAAATATAAAATGAAATATATTTAATTTTGATTTACGGATATCTATTAACATTGTGGAAGAGTAGCAATGAAAAATGGTGTTGCCAAAGTTGATAGTACAAAATAATCTAAAATGCAATAGTTTAACATCTAAAGAAAGTTTACTTTAAATGCTCTACTTTTAAAAAGGTTTCTTAACAATTCTTTATTCTCAAGGGGCGTTATTTAGAAAAATATTTTGTTACATTCTCTAAAAAAGTAGAACAAATTTCTAAATTGATTTAAATAAATTGTATTTTGTGCACATCTTTTGTATATCTTATACTTTTTCTCCATTAAATTATTATTTTTATTCATTATATTTTTTTAATTATAATTTTTTTAATATTCAATGTCGATGGAGAGTTATTAGATAATCGGCAGCACTGTTAGCCGACAGCAGCTTACATTTTGGACAGAAATAAAATTAAAATTTTTTTTGTAAAATTAATTGAAATATTTCCAAGCCTTAGTAAATGCTTATTATTATTTTTTAAACTACCAATTCTTGTTTTGGCCGCGAATTTTTCAAATACCTTTTTGTTACACTTTTAGTCCTAGAAACATCTTTTTTTAATAAACTTTCACAGTAAATACAATTATTTATTTATTTAGATACTACATAAAGTCGCACAAAGTTACCAGAGGGCAGAGAAACAAAAATCATTTACAAATGAATGATTTTTATGATTTTTACATTTAATTTCCTTTTGACCCTTGACTATTAAAGTTAAATAGATATACTTAAGTAGAGGTCTGCTTATCTAAAAGAAACAAATATTTATAAAAAACTCATTTATTTGTCTTGACTATTTTAGATTTAATTAAGGAAATTTTAGAATGGTTTTCCACTAGAAGGAATAATTTCAATTACAATAAAATATATTTACAAACATAAAAGAAAATGTTAAACTTAATTTTGCATACAGGTATGTTCCAAAGAAGTAACATAGAAATTATAATATTTTTTAGTACAAAGAAATTTTATAGGCAGGAAAACTGCGGTTTCGCCATATTTTTTTCAAAAGAAAATGTAGAATTACTAAAGCTTTAAATTTTTATATTTAACTGCTTCCACTTCTTCTCTTAAATATGACGGAACACACAATTTTGTGAATCTCTCTTTACAGAGACTTTAATGTTGTTTATTTTTAAAACGTATGGCCTTGGATTATTATTGGACGACGAGTGCGTACAACCCTCTATGAAGTTCAACATTAAAAAGTTTTATATAAACCCAAATGTGGATATCAAATTTTGCAATGATTAATCCGCCTTTAGCTCCAGGTACCATAAATAGCCTTTATTCGAAAACCGTTAAAAAACTGTTTTAAACATAAGCGTCAGAATAAAATTCAGTTTAAATACGCTTCATAGGAATTAAAATTTTCCTGCAGAATTTTTAACGAAGGTTGGACGATAATTTGGGTACACCCGGTAATTACCCAAACAGAATCCAAAATAAATTTTAATAAAGTTGTTAAACACAGCGGCTAAGTTATACCTAATGCCGGAACCATTATTTGAATTAAACGCAAATATTGTGAAACGCTTTTAAGTAAGTTTGGAGAACTTTAAGTGACTTTAGGTTACTTGGTTAATCGTGTGAAAGACAGTTAATATAATTTGTAAACAAAAAATAAAAAAAATTTTTCCAGACAAGATCTAACTACTGTGATGGTTCAAAGATTTCTTTAAGGAAAACAAGGTTGTAAATAAATTTGCCACAAATTCCGGAAATTATTACATTTTTTTCTTACCTAATAGGGAAATGATAGCAACATAAGAATCTTTGCAATATATTGCTGAATAATAGCGAAATAAATAATAAAAAGTGTTTAGAAAACAGACTAAAAAATATACAAAATTTACAAATCTCTAACAAAAAAAAAAATAAGTTTTTAATCAGAGGCGAAAAATATGGCCAAAACTTGCAAGGTCCTAGCCAGGAGTTCTACACGGTGTATACTAGATGAAGTAATTCATTAAAATTTTACTTAAGTAATTTAAATTAACATACACATGTATGTATGTACATATATGTATTTAGCATGATA
>NDXZ01036992.1:0-19814 GCA_003055125.1 Paykullia maculata | reverse complement strand
TTAGAAAAAGGGTAATTTAAACAAAATTGTTTCGTAAGTTTTAAAGGTTAAAAGAGTTAATTTCTGTAGTTTCGTTTTGATATACGATGATAAGAGTCGGTAGTGAGTTTCTTCGATAACGCTTTTGCAGGCATGAAACACATAGCCAAGGCGAATTAATATCAGGTGGCCTCAGTTCGGAGAGGATTTTTTTTATCAATTTTTTTTTATATGAAGTTTGACATTATCGTGACGAAGAAGAGAGAGAAAATTATTTTTTATGTATGGAGTTTGACATTATAGTAACGAAAAAACATAATCAGCTGATTAACTGAGGCCACCTGATATATATTCGCCTTGCACATAGCCGACTACAATCTGTCAAAAATAAAATACACGATTTATTTGACGTCATCAGGGCTACGCGACCACCGTTGTACCACCTAGCGCCAACTTAGTCTTTTTTCTATTTTTGTAAGCGACAATAAACTAATCTTTGAACAGAAAAGTGAAATAAATGATATTTTAAATAAATTTTATTTTATTTAACAGTAAATAACATTACAAAACTAAAGTATTTTAAATACATTAACAATCAAAAGTTTTTAAGGAAATAATTTTATTTATTACGATGTTGCTGTCGAGTTCAAAACAATTGAGTAACTGACTACACGACCACAATTGTAGCCAACATCATGTGGTCGGTAGCCTGATGTCGTCTATATGTTTACAGCATTAGTCCTAATTCTGATGGGGGCCATAACACCAACATATTAGTCAAATTAAAAAAAAATGCATATATCCCATATAACCCATATCAATGCAGTGTACAACTGTGGAAATGCATCTAATTAACCTATAAACAAAATATATATATTTGCTATTGAAAAATTGTTGATATAACCACTTGAGCTATAGAACCCTTCAAAACAACCGTAAGTAAACTCTTAAAAAAAACATTTCCAGAACATTATTCTGATGAGATAAAGTTTAACCTTAATGGCCTAAAAAAAATATTTTCCAAAAATAAATTTTTAGCGTCGAATTTTCAATGTTTTGAAAAGGTTTTTGTGACGACAGTTGTGCTTAATTTGACGATTTCTTTAAATTACTTGAAGATAATGAAACTAATTTAAAAAAAAAATGATTAAATGAATTTACTTTTCAGCAAGACAAAAATTTATTTAAAAAAAGTGTTACCACTATTTACAGCAATAAATTGTTTGACGCTGTTTGCTTTTAAATTATAGTTTTTAAGGAGCAATCACGGTTCAATAAATAACATAAAAATATCTATTAAGATTTTTTGAATGTTAAAGATACAAGTTGCAAATGAATAAATGAATCAAAAATATACTTCTTAATGGTGACATCTTTTTCGAAAACTATTTGACAAATGTAACGACAGCTTAAGACTCTGAAATGGGGTTTTTTTTCGAAAAATACAGGGGGTACTTCGTATATTTTATTAAGAGTTACTTTATTTTCTTTCATTGGTTTTAAAAGCATATTGATAAAATTGTTTTACTTTTTTAAAAGTGTAACAAGAAAGAAAAAATTAATTGGATTAGATAGTTGTGCAACAAAGTGTAGAATAGTTTAAGGGACAACTTTTTATTTTATTGATTTCTGTTTTCTAAGCACTTTTATTTCATATTTACTCCATTTACAGACATTTGTAAACCCTGAAGATTTGGCTTTAAATAAAGTACCTGAACCTGTATTCAATGATCCAGATGTGGAACGTGTAAGACGGTGAGTTGAAAAAAAAATTAATAACACATAAGGCCAGTTTACATTAGGACATTTTAAATTGTTTAATATGTAAAAAAAAAAACAAAATATAGGGATAAAATTATTTAAATTTTTAATATTTAAATTAAAAAAAAAACATCAAAACAATTCACTAGATCGAATTAGTGTAAACGCAAAAACAACAAAGTCACGCAACTCTAGCTACTTTTTTTTAAATTAATTTTTCTCTCTCTTAGATTCTTTCTAAACTGCCATTTAGTTCCTACAATCTTATTAACATGTAAATTTTTTTTTATGTTTTTAGAGCCCATCTCAACGATCTTGAGAATATTGTGCCGTACATGTTGATTGCCTTGGCCTACATAGCAACAGGACCTCAGCCATTGGTGGCAATTTTGCTATTTCGTTTCGTTGCGTTATCACGCATTATGCACACAATTGTTTATGCATTTCGACCAGTGCCGCAGCCATCGCGAGCAATCGCCTTCTTTTCAGCATTTGGCATTACAATCTATATGGCGTTTTGCGTAATGATCAAAACAGTTGTATATATTTAATTACATTGTATGTACGTATGTATGTACATACGTATGTATGTAGTTATTAAATTAAGTACATATTTTTTGTTATAAATTTGTTGTATTATTATCGGGTTTTGTGTGTATGTTAAAGTATTAAAAAAATTAATAGTTTGTGATTTTTTTATTTTTAATAATACACTTTGGACTTTAAAGTAGATGTATGAACAATATTTTGGCGTTTCTAGTGACAACCAGTTTTAGCAAATTCTTGTTCTTAAGGAAAATATCGACAAAAAATTTTGGACGGTATTTTAGATTTGTTTGTTGTGTTGTAGAAAATTTCTACCTGTGTGCTAATGTGTTCGACCATAAAATTTTTAAACATTTTCGGTCTTATTCATAAAGGATTTTAAAACTTATTAGAGGTTAAATCAAATAAATTTCTACACAAATTTGATCAATTTAAACATTGATTATGAATAACTGTTTAAAAAAATGTTTTAAAAATATAACAGATTGAGGGCTACAGGGGTTTGTTTGATAAGCCTTTTCTTTTGGCCCAAACCAAACGATATGGATGTAGACGAGAGGTGGTTTTAATAGAAGAAGAGCCCTGCGTGGCACACAGCCAACGATATAATGGACAATCTGCATGACCGATTTTAAAAGAATGTAATGTGAATTGGACGCAAAGGTCGTGCGATTTGACCCTTATAGACTTTATTACCTCAAATACAACATAATACAGGCAGAGTCATTTAAAATTAGACCTCTCATATCTGTGCCACCATACGAAAATGCAGAGGTGTCATATTATATATATAAAATCGTACATACTTATTGTTTTCTTTCATTTCAACATCAATCAGCCCTTATTGAAAACCATTCGTAAAAAGAAAATTGATCAAAGCGGAAATTTGTATCATGTATATACATACATATTCTTTATAAAAAGAGGGAGAACAAATTGATTTTCTTATAAGAAAAAAACATTTACAATTCTAAATATAGAAAATTAATAGACTTTTTCCTAAAAACCCAAAATTTTAACAACTCAATTCTATGTGTTTTCTGAGCTTTTGATAATTTGAAATTAAAAAAAAAAATTTTTAATAAATTTTGCAGCTTCTTTAAAACAAAAGTAGAGAAAAAATATATATAAATTAACACAGAAGCATGAATACAGCAGATAGAGTATTGGAAATTCGTTAAACGTGCATTCAAAGTCATTGCAAAAAAAATTACTTCATGTTTTTCAAATCTTACGTGCATTAGTTGAATGTCAAGTAACCGGTTAAAAAAAATTTAATTTATCTATTCATTTATTTTTGCAAAATTATAAGCTTCGGCATAAAACAACTTTAATTATTTTTAAAACTGTAGTCAGGTTTAACATGACAATATTATTGACAACACAAGTCGTCTTTCAACGTTCGTTGGAAGCACAACGTTTTAAATAACGACTTAATTGCAAAAAGTGTTTTAAGTTGGCATAACGTTTGCTAAAGTACTTAATATGAGTTCAACATTATTAACAATAAAAACAACAACACCATCATTAAATGAACCTGGATATATGGATATGGCATCGGCATCAGCAGCAACATCTAATAAATCAAATTATTTTTTTATGTTGAACCTTGATAATCCCGTATTCTGTTGTTTTCTTTTCTGGACGAGTGTTTTAGTGATAAAAATGATTTTAATGTCATTATTGACCGCGTTGCAACGTTTTCGTTTTAAAGTAAGTGTGAATTGTATCAAAAATAACAACAACATATATTATACAAATAGATTTAAAAAAAAAACATTTAAATCATTAAAAAAAATCGCACTTTCTACTCTGTGATTCTAGAAAAAAAAAACAAATTCAAAGCTTCAAATACGTAGCTAAGAAAGTTTAATTAACCTTTGAATTATAAAATCATTTAATAAATTAAGTTACATATACATAAATGTATGTACATATATAAAAAGGCACATTAATAAGGTAATCGTATCCATTCAGCTGATTGTTATTACCTGTGTTTAATGTTAAACAAATGTCAAACTTTCTTTAAAACCAAATGCCTGCACTTTTCGAGGATGTCCCAAAAACCGAGTACTTTTTTCACTAAAATTTTAATTTATTAATAAAATGCACGACTTAAGTTAACTATAGTGTATATACAATAACTATAAACAATATTTACAAATATATACATGAGTATATACAATTTATTTTTTTCTTTTTTGCAATATCGCAAGTACTGAGGTAATAATGCTTACTACTGTGTTCTACACACTCTACCTGTTAACCCCTCGCTTAAAAACTTTGTCTCTTTGCCTTTCAATTTCTGCTTTGTAACGTCGCAACGTTTAACGATGCGCAACTATTGAAGTGTGCAAGAAACGCGTACTAGTGTATTAAAAAATAACAGCAAAGGAAGAATTTCATAAATATTTGTCTTTGTTTTTTTTACACCCTCAAAATTAAATATTAAAAACAATTTTTTTTTAATTTTAAATATTGTTGTATTCTTAAGTTTAAATTGAGCTCAAAAACTAAAAAAAAGTTTTATTAAACGTTATTTGAATTGTATTTTGACATCAAAGAAAACTTTGTATTTGTGTAAATTGTTACTTTGTTTACTATTAGCTACCCTTCTCAGATTACTACGGGTGTAATCAAAACAAGTTAAAAGTGCGATATTATTAATTTTGCTGAAAATTACCCAAAAGAAAAAACATTTTCCATTTTTTGCATTTTATAGTAGTAACATTAACCTGAAATCTTTGACAGATATTTTGCCAAACAAGAATTACAGTCACTGAGTTATAAATAATTTTGTTAAATTATCTTCGGTTTTAACTGATCTTTGCCAAGTGTTATTTTCATCACTACATATTAACTTGATCGTTTGAATTTATCACAAAATATTTTATGCTTTACATTCTTGATATAAAATTCAATGTAGTTTATTATAATCTAACAAACTTCCTTGAAACACATAAGAATGACATGTGAATGGTAAAAAGTTTCAAACATTTTTTTACAGATATTGCGACTCTTTCCAATAGCTTTAATCAAAAAGGTAGAATCAACATTAACATTAAACAATAACTTGACTTAAATGTTATGAACTTAATTATTAAAAAAAAATAATAATAAAAAAACTTGTATTTTTTAAAGGTTTTTCCCAATCAAGAGGATTTATTTTTCGATAATATTGAAGTGCAATTCAATAATCCTCATGTAGAAAGGGTAAGAAGGTAAGCCGTCAGCAAAATAAAGTTAATTGTAAAGAATATACTACATACCTTTATTAATGTATATTTTTCAGAGCCCATCGCAATGATATGGAAAATATTCTTCCATATTTTACCATGGCTTTAATCTACATTTGCACAAATCCTTCACCAGTTCTGGCTTGTAATCTATTTCGTGTAGCTGCCGTTGGACGTATTTTCCATACTCTGGTATATGCTTTTTATCCGGTGCCGCAACCATCAAGGATTATAGCATGGGGCTTAATGTTTGTCATCACCTTGTATATGGCCTGCGATGTTGGGTTACAAATGATTACATACATTTAAACCAAATAATGTTTTGAAGTTGCATTTATATTTAATAATTAAGAATTAATATATTCCTTTTTAGGTTTTTTTTATTGCTGTAAAATTTTTCTAAACATTTGATTATTTAAAATTTGAAGATTGTAGGAACAAAATTCGAACCCTTTATTGGCAGTCAAAACAAAAATTCTGAATTCCAGCTCAGAGTATTTTCTAATATTTACTTTTTTAAACAAATCCAGTTTTATTCCTAAAGATTTATTTATGCCAACTTAAAGAAATTATACGTTCATAGTGTAGAACTACAATTTAACAATCCACACGTAGAAAGAGTAAGAAGGTAAGATATTCCAGGGCACATCGTAATGATCGTAATGGAAAATATTATTCCATATTTTAGTATGGCTTTAATCTACATTTGCACTTATCCTTCACCACCTTTAGCTTGTAATTAATTTTGTGCAGTGGGACGTATTTTGTATACTTTGGTATATGTCCTCTAATCAGTGCTACAACCATTAAGAGTTATAGAATGGGGCTTAATGTTTGTCATCACTTGTACATGGCTGTTGGCTTACAAGTGATTAAACACATTTAGTTGTAGGTTTTCTTTTTCAGTTTTCATGGTGTTTTAGTCCACTTTTATTATTATTTGTTAAATTTTAATAAATATTTTTTGGGTTTAAAACTAATAAAAAAATAAATTAAGCGTTTTATTTTCGTTTTTTTTTTATGAACTACATGATGACTGCCCAAGAACATTTCTTCGTGCTGTAGCAGCTAAGCCGAGAAAAAATTAACAAACATTTTTATAAACATCACCGGAGGTAGTAAAACAGAGGCAATTATTAAAATATGTTGCTTTGGCCTTGCTTTTATGAATTTATATGTTAAAACCCTGTTCTCGCATACATTTCTTGTGAGCCTCTATTAAATCTCCGCATTCAGATTCTCCTCTTTCAACAATGCTGTAATGAAAAGAGGAGAAAACTGTTAGATTTTAATGAATTCGAAAAATTACTACGAGAAAGAATTTGGCAAAAATTTTACTAACAAATTCTATAAAAAAACAATTTAAAATACCTTTTTTAAAAAAAGTGTTCTTTTTTTAACAGTTATCGTACCGTGTTGGCGCAGGTAGTATTTATTTAAAAAAATTAAAAGTTTGTCAAAAACATTTAAAAATTTATAATAATCACAAAAGCGCCGACTAAATTTCGCGACGGCGGAGGGTAATGCAAAAAAAGCATCGGCATCGTAAACATGCCTAACACATACTTATGCAAATTTGTTTAAAAAAGAAATATTTTAAAAATTGCGAAATTAGATAACATATGAAACAATTCATATTTATCGAGAAAATTTTTAACCGCAAAAGCCTGTTTTACCATTCTGCAAATGAGCCAGCACCTAAAATATTTACCCTTTTAAAAAAATCACTAACCCCCTTTAAACGCATTAGGGTTTTTTCATGGAAAACTTTTCATATTTGAGCCGTTTATTTTGAAAGTGGCATAAGTCACTTTTTCAAAAAAATCGAGTTAATGGCAACACTAAATACAATTGAACGGTATCTTCTCATTTTTAAAAAATTTGCACTCAATAAAAAAAGTGACTTATGCCACTTTCAAAATAAACGGCTCATTTGGTGGTTTTCAAGTTTTATTCCAAAGTTTTTTAGTTTATTAATATTTCACTAAGGTTTTCATATTTAAAAAAAAATTGTGAAATAAGTCAGATAAGCTTCATTTTTGGACTCGGAATCCACTTAAATGAAAAATTACTTGGAAAAACTTTGTATTTTTCGTGTTACATTTTTTTACAGAACTTTGTAAATTTTATTTCTGAATTTAAGAGTAAGGACAACAGAAAAATTGCAAAATTATTCCAGTTATAAATGTGCCCAATCAGTCCAAAAAATATGCATACTTACATACCTACATATGTACAAATGTATGTATACATGGTGTAATTATTTAAAAGGTAAGGAAGAGGATTTTTTCATGTATAGGGCCATTTGAGATTTATTTTATGTATTTAATTTTGCATCAAAATTTTAAAAAAGCGAATTTAAACAATAATCAGCCCTTTAAGAAAGACTTCCTGATTATCAACATGGCTGACATACGAATTTATGCAAATTTAGCCATTTTCATTCTTTCATCTAGATATTAATGACTTTTTAGACATCAATCGGATTGTGGGCGATACGGTAAATGCAATACACAACTTTTGGTACGCACTTTAATGAAAATAATTTCCTAATTTCCTAATTATAATCTTAAATCTTTCAATTTGCAACAAATTACTTACCATTGATCTCGGACCTTTTTAGTTTCAGGACAGGCACAGCAAGCCTTGCATTTGGGTTTCACGACTGGCTCTCCGGCTCCGCTGGTTGTTTTGGGAGCAGCGGCTTGAGCCGCTTCTTTTACTGGAGAATTTCCCATATTCTACGTTTGTATGTGTATTCGTATTTGGTTGTATAAGAGGATTCTAGAAAAAATTTATTTACACATTTTTATTTTTCCAATTAATGAGAATGTTACTTACAGTCCAATAAAACGAAATTGTTAATTGATTTTATAGTTTATAAATTATTAAGTTAATTCTAAACTATTTTTTTTTATTATTTTGTAGGAGTCAAAATTTGATAATAAAATTTTAACGTCACTTTCCAACACTTAAAACATCATACGACCAAAACATATGATGACAAATGTACTGTATGAAGATTTATTTTATACAGTTCATGAAACAAGATGCTTCAGATAATCCAAAGAAATCGTAATAATTGAACTAAACAAAGTTTATGATGATTTCGAAAGTTTATATGTATGTGTTTTTTTATAGGCAATAATATTTTTTAGGTAATACATATCGCTCATTTACTGAAAAAACATCACAACTCAAAAAAACTAGTTATGCAGAAAATGAGTTTGAAGTTTTCAACTTGCATACAACTTAGTGGATATATTAAAAAGTTTTCTTCTGTCAGGAGATGAGTTTACACGCCATTTGCACAATATAAAGAATGATATAGTGAACAATATTGAATCATTAACTCCAAAATTTCATTTTTGGAGTTATGACGTCCTTTTAGTAAATGAGTGATATGTAGGTATGTTCGATAAAATGAAAAATTATTATTATATATAAAAATTTAAGAAAAAATCACTATTTTCTTTTTAATATAAAAAATGGTTTATTTTAGTTTCTTTTATTTTATTCTTTTAATTATATACAATTAAAAAAAATCCATTTTAAGAAATTCCACGATTAGAAAATTTAAAAAAAAATTAAGGTCTTTACTTTTAAGAATATGAAAATATACATATGTATGTACATATGTATATACTTACATATTTATATATTTTTATATACATATGTAGATAATTTTTTCACTCATTTATGACAATCTAAAATTATATTTAATAGAGCTTATTTCACAAAATATAATGTCTAAACCAACCACCATTAAAGACGCTTTAACCAAATGGGAAGAAAAAACAAAGCAGGATTCAACTAAGGCCAAAGATATTGGTTTACAATTTCAATATCTACCCATAGAAAAAATGGACAATACATTGGGAACATTGACGGAATGCAGAAAATTAAGTTTGTCATCAAATATGATTGAGAAAATAACAGGAATAGGAAGTTTGAAAAATTTAAAAATACTTTCATTGGCAAGGAATAACATTAAGGCTCTTAATGGCATAGTAAGATATATTTCCTCATTTCCCATATTTAAGTTTATGGGTTTACTAAAAAAAATTTTTTTAATTTTGTTGAAACCCAGCAAATCTTATTAGTTTAACCTTAAGACATTTATTCAAAATTAGGAAGCTTTAGCAGAAACTTTGGAAGAATTATGGGTCAGTTACAATGTCATAGAAAAACTTAAGCCACTTGAGGCAATGAAGGCTCTAAAAATATTTTATGTTTCAAATAACAGCATTAAAGACTGGTCCGAATTCAATAGAATGGGTGCGCCACCAAACCTAGTAGAAATCACTTTTATGGGTAATGTTCTCTATGAAAATATGGATGAATCTGTATATCGTTCGGAGGCTATAAGACGTTTACCAAATTTAAAGAAACTGGATGGTGATCCGGTTATAAGGGATTAATTTTTTAGTTCTTTTTTTTATTTTAAAATAAATGTTACATGTTGCTATACTTTAAGAGGTTTCCATTGTTTCTTCAGCTGTTTTGTCAGATTTTGAAATTGTTGTTGATGTGCTCTCCGTTTGTGAAGAATTTTTTTCTTTAAATTCCTTCTTAAGTCTTTGCAGCGCGTTGTGTGAAATCAGCTCAATCTTAAAATGTTGGACATTTATGGCACTACCATCCCAATCCAAAAGTGATTTGAATATGATGGGATCGCAAAGATTTAAAAATTCTAAAGAGTAAATAAAAAACCCTTAAAAAATATAACGATGCACAAGATTTTTTATTGTAATGTAAAAATTTATTTTAACATACATCTGTATGTATAAACAGCTTCTTAACCACGATTTAAATGATTAAATATAATCAAAATAATGTAGATTTCTACTTACGCATTCCACCCGTCTTATATTCTCCAGTCTCCTTTTCCAATGTCATTTTGATTACGCTCTGCCGAGCAGCATGCTGATTTGAACGATTTTTACTTATCGATTGCTTTAAAGCTATTTGCTCTAATTCTTCATCGAATCGTTTAAAATATAATTCAATGAGGGTTTCAAATTCATGGGGTGTAAGTTGATGTGTACGGCCTACTTCAATGTGCTCTAGAAACCAACTCAATTTCTCCCCCATTAAATTGGACTTAATCGCATGACCAAGTCTCTGCTTATGTTTGTTATTTTGTCGGCGGGCCTTTTTGCTAAGAGCTTTTGTCTTGCGACTGTTGGGATGTTTACATTTTTCCAATTCTTTTCGTAAATTTGTCTAAAATTTATAGTTAATACAATTTGGTAATATTTAAAATTGTTTTGCTAATATTTACCATTGTTGAAACTTTATACGTATAATTTATTTTTTGTACTTGTTACACGCGTTTTTGTTTTGATTAAAGTGTTTGACAGCCGATAAAGACTTTTACCGGCGGCGGATAAAAAAAAATGCGGCAGTGAGTAAGAGCCGGCGGTGAGCCAATTGTTATACGACTCGATGTATATTTTTTTATTTTGTAAAATATTTGTATTTACCTTGGTACGGCTCAAAAAGTGACTAAGCCGATTAAAATTTTATTGATATAAATTTATGTTCCTACATTAAGGTACAAAGAACGAATGGTTTTAATTGAAATAGTTATAATTTTCACTTTCTATGAAAAAAGCAAATTGAACCGTTTGGTTTTATTGATGTTAATTTGACCGATAATTATATGCAAGTAAGTACATGCTTATGTATGTATGTCCAAAAGTTATTAAGGGGGCTTAAAAACCTTATTTGCAGATAAACACTTCAAAACTGTTTTCGCGTACATCTTTCAAATTTTAATTAATTATTATTCGAAAACTTTAATTGGATGACACTTCAGAAAAACAAAGTGCAAAATTCTGTTGCACTCTCAGAATTCTAATATTATGTTCGAATATTTTTAGTTTGTTAATAAGTTTTTTTTTTTGAACATCACAAAACCGCCTAATTATTATTACATTTTCGATAGTTTTATAAAAAAAATTTCTTCTGTTGATAATACAATATGTAGTTTGAAATCTTATAACTTTTTTAATTAAGCATAGTTTAATTTTTATATTTAATATTGATATCCTAATAAAAAAATAAAAATTCATTAATAAATTTATTATTATTAATTTTAAATTTATAAATTTTATTAAAAAAATTCTCTTTTAAACGTATTTCTCTCCTTCACGCGTATTGAGAAAAATATTCGAAGCAACAAATACAGAGTACATCCATACATATGTACATATGTATGTATGTAAGTATGTACGTACATACATACATACATACGTAGGTACAAAATTTTATTTTGGAACTCGTTGAATAAATAGCCCATTAAAAGCGTATAGAATCTGCGAAATTTGTTGTTGAAATTTATTTAGTTGCAAGCGTTTTCTTAACTTTGACAGACACGTTTTCTACTCTAAAAAATAAATAAAACTAAAATAATCTATTGTTAATTAAAGTAATACACACAACAATTATTTATACGCAAATTAATTAATTAATAAAAAACAACTACATAAATAAAAAATAAATCACGAAAAATGTCTTCGATCTTTAGAAATAGTAGTACTGCAGCTGTATTAAAGAAATATCTACCACGTCAACTTAGCAACAACATTTTAAACAATGTAATTTAAATAATTTATACATTTTATTTGTTGAAAACTTTTGCTTTACTATTAAATAAACAAAACAAAAAAATGTGTATAATATTACATAACTGTGCAAATAATTTCAATAGCTGTTTGGAGAAGCGATAAAAATTATAAACCTAATATAAATGAATCTGACAGTTTTTCTAGTTTCACATTAAGTCAGATTCATTAGCAAAAAAGAAAAACAACAATAAAACAAAACAAAAAATATAGAAAAAACCTTATCAGTGATCTCTAGTGTTGCCAGAAAACTAATTTTAGAAAACACTAAATCTCAATATATATTAATATTAAAAAAATATTACACAAAAATTAAAAATTTATTAAAGTATAACTAACACCTAGATAATTTAAAGTTTTGTAAATCATACGAACATAAAATATAAAAAAAATTACGTTGTATATTTACCACTATTTGATTAAAAATAATAAAAGAATTATAAAAATAAAATTATATATGTATTTTTGTATACATTTGAAGACTTGTATTAATTTCTTAAGTCTGAAAAACTTGATTATTTTATGATAAAAATTTTTGTCCATATAGGACTAACTTTCTAGTTTTGCCCATATTTTTGTCGATTGTGAGCCAATAAGTCCAATTTTTTTAAATTACTCAAAAGCATTTCCTACACACAAATACCTTAACAGACATGCCTTACGGTTATCCAAGAGCTGAAAAATATTAATTTTTGTATGAAAAATTAAAAAAAGCCGGTCGTGTTTTTTATGTTATATCTCAGCCGGGTTTAGATGGATTTTGGCAGTTTTGAAGAGTTTAAAAACAATTGGACCATTTGACCACACATGGTGAAGGGTATATAAGATTTGGCTCAGCTAAATATAGCATATACATATGTATGTTATTAAATAGAATTAATGACTATTTGCGAAGTTATTAGCCTGTATATTAGCCATTTCTAAATGTTTTGGCACCATTTTTTTTAAAATGTCCTATAGGAAATTTTAAACATAGAGGCTAAACAAAATGGCTTAGATACACAAAGCTTAGAAAAGTCATGAGAACAGTAATGAGATAAACATTCAAAAACTCTACCTAATCTAATTATATTCTTTTTTAAAATATAAATATTTACATACATATGTATGTATGTATATATGTACATACATATATACTTATATATATTTTTTTTACTAAAGGCTAACGTTATTGGTCGACTTCGTGGCTTTCACTTGACTCCCTGCTTGGAAAAGGTTATATCCTTTAAACTCAGTGATATTGGTGAAGGTATACGTGAAGTTACTGTTAAGGAATGGTAGGTTGAATACTGAAAATAAACATTTTCATACATAATATATAAACATATATTTAAGAGAAATAATAACTTATTTCCTCCAAGGTTTGTTAAGGTTGGAGACACTGTAGAGCAGTTTGATAATCTCTGTGAGGTACAATCTGATAAAGCTTCTGTCACAATTACCAGCCGTTATGATGGTAAAATTTTGAAATTGCATTGCAATGTCGATGATGTTGCTCTAGTTGGTAAAGCTTTGTTGGATTTTGAAGTTGAAGAAGAGAAAGACGACACAGACAGCTCTGATTCTGATTCGGAAGAAGAAAAAGAAAAAACACCCGCTAATAGTGGAGAAAGTGTGGTGTTAGCTACATCAAATCGAGCTACTGATGAGGAAGTTAATCGCAGCATTACTTTAGCTACTCCAGCCGTACGCCGAATTGCTAAGGAAAACCAAGTAGATTTATCTAAAGTAACACCAACTGGTAGAAATAGTCGTGTTTTAAAAGGAGATGTTATGGAATATTTGGGTATGGTACCACCAGGCACTAATGTCCCTCATCCTACCATTGCTGCTAAAGCTGGTGCCATGACATCCGATAAAACCGCTGTCGCAGTACCTACTGATCGTGTAGAACCATTAAAAGGTGTACGTAAGGCCATGCTAAAATCGATGATTGAATCACTGGTAAGTCTAAAATTTAAAGTGACATAAAGATTCGATATTTCAATATTGTATGTTATTGTAGAAAATTCCCCACTTTGCATATAGCGATGAAGTTGATATGACAAACCTAGTAGCATTCCGTGATCAGCTAAAGGATGAAGCGAAAGAAAATGGTGTACCCAAATTAACTTTCATGCCCTTTTGCATTAAGGCTGCCTCAATTGCTCTCACTAAATACCCAATTTTAAATAGCTCTTTGAATTTAGAGACAGAATCAATTATTTTTAAGGGTGCACACAATATAAGTGTTGCCATTGATACTCCCCAAGGCTTAGTAGTGCCCAATGTTAAGAATGTTCAAAGAAAAAACATTATTGAAATCGCTCAAGATCTTAATGGTTTAATTGAACGAGGACGCAACGGTACCTTGACACCACAAGATTTCGCTGATGGTACATTTTCTCTCTCTAATATTGGAGTTATTGGAGGCACCTATACCCACCCCTGTATAATGGCTCCTCAGGTTTCAATTGGCGCCATGGGACGTACTAAGGTATTTAACACATTTATTTTAATTGTTTTTTAAAAGTTCTTATTAATGGTTTTGAAATTTAACAATTTCAGGTCGTTCCCCGTTTTAATGAAAAGGACGAAGTGGTTAAAGCCTACATTATGAATGTCAGTTGGTGTGCCGATCATCGTGTTATTGACGGTGTTACCATGGCCAGTTTTTCAAATGTCTGGAAAAAATACTTAGAAAACCCTGCCTTGTTCTTATTACAATGATTAGTTGCATCAAACGCTTTTCACCAGTTCTATCATCTTATTGAGAGATGATGTGTTAGGAGTTATTGTGTCTAAAATACGTCGTAAAAGGCTGTAATGTTGCATTTATTTAATTGTTAAAAACAAATTTAGTTATGTATGTACGTACTGTAGAAATGATATTGTCTGTAACTGTTAAAAGTGCATTTATATTTCATAAATATTTAAATTTTAGTTTTAAGTCGGTTACAGTTAAATCGTTCCATATTAATAAATATGTTATTTTTAGTAAATATTCAAACGAATTATGTAGTTGTAATTTTCTCAAGGCAATACTAACAATTTTTTTTCATTAGAGCAAACACAAAAAAGTGAATTTAACACTTTTTGATATGCAAAAAGATCAAAAAATAATTTGAAAAAGTTTTGTCCCAATCGGAAAACATAAACGATTCTTTATTATATTTAAAGTTGAAAAAGGTAGCATGTCTTTAATTTATTTTAGTGGATTTCAGAAACTATTTTAACCTTTCCACTTTTTGGCTTTAGCAATTAATTTGCTATTTTAAAATTTCAAAAATAACCAAAACCAATACAATTTTTTTTATTTTATTTCTGAAATTAATTTCCACAAATATATATGTATGTATGTACAATAAGTAAACGCAAATTGTTTCTATTTAATTTTTTAATGATAACGTTCTTACTTGTCATGTAAAAAACAATTGAAAGCTTTCTAACATTATTAAAAGCTTTTTTTAATTCAAACACATAAAAACCGTTACCGGGTTTCCATTTAATTGTAATAATTTTTCTGCAGCATTCATTCATAAAAAAGACATTTTCAAAGTTTTCTATGTCTAAATATTTATGAATCAGTTTCTAGAGCCGGCGCACATTGGGCCAATGCACATGTCATAAACATAATAAAGATTAAATGTTTGTAAACAAACCGGCTGGAAAATGCCGGAAATCAAAACAAAACTTGCGCATTTCGAGCCAACCAAATCCAACAAGTGTTGGATGTCTTCCAATTCCAGGAATTTATAGAAAAAAGCCAAATGAAAGAAAACTTTTAACAAATTTTCAAAAACTTTTAAGTTTTGGAAAATATGGAAATTTTCAAACAAGTCCTCTAAGCTAAACAAGGAAAAACTTTAACAGTTGCAGTTAAGACTTAAAGGTGATAAGACGTTTAAACGGAAAAGTAAAAAGTGAAAAAGAATATATTTTGTATAAAAGGCTTCACCTTAGCCAAAATTATATCAGGGTGCTTTTAACACATATGTACTTCATTTACTTAGTACATACAACACACAAATATATATATAAATTAAAGAAAGAAAATATTCAAATAACATATTTGTCGAGTTTTAAAATTTAATTGTTTTTTATTAATTTAAACAAAATATAAAAATATTGATTTGTGAAGTAAAACACCAAACAAGAAAAACTTTAATTTAAAACTAGTAAACATGTAGGGAATTTATTTTAAAGTTTTTTTCTAAATATGGGTAAGTTTTTAACAAAATAATTTTCATTTAGTTGCAAAAAATTTCACCATAAATTTGTTTTATTTTTTTTTTGTAAATATGTATGGAGTAAAAAATAGAAAAAGAAAATTCTTAAATTTTTCTGTGTGTGTATACTTAGGAATTTTTAACGTTTTCGTCGCCTCTATTTTAACGATTTTTCCAGTGACCTTGTTGTATTGTATTTATGTACATACGGACGTACATATTGCACGAACATTTGAATACTTTTTCTTCTTCTTTTTCTTTATTACGTATCATTTAAGTTGAATTTGTGAGTGTAAAAGACTGACGATTATGTATGGTGCAAGTGGCTAAAAAAATACAATAAAATAACTTAATAATATACCAAATAATGTTCTTTTCACAAGAGCACAGTGGGTCCTTGCGTAGAAAAAGTCAGAAATTACCGAACAAGTGTAATGCATTTTCTATACAATATAAATATTATGAATAAATATAATTTGGAAAGTGTTTGAAAAGTAGCATTTACTATAAATTAAAGGTTTATCAAACATTTTATATAAAAGAAAAAGTTTTTAACATACATTTGTATATTTAAAAAACATTATATTTAAGCAATTTTCTACATACATATATAAATTCAATTCTATTTTATTCTTCTATTTTAGAATTTTATTTAAAAAAAATTTAAATTTTTTTTAGGTGTTTTTACATTTACCAACAACTCTTTACAAATATACAACCAAACAAAAACTATCGCTCAAAATTATTTTTTTCTTCATATCTTTTGAAAAATTTAAATTAATTAAATTAGGGATTAACCTAAACTACTCTAACAGTTTTTTTAAGATCTCTTCAAATGCAACATTTATCCAAAAGTGTTCTATTAAAATCAAAAAATTTAATTTTTTGTAAAATTAATAAGAAACCCGTTCAAAAAACTATGTAAACATTTTTACAGATAATTTATGCAAATTTTTTAAAAAAATGGTGAAAATATCAAACATTTTCTATAAATGGAGAATCTATAAAAAGTTTTTTAAAGGCAAATTTATTAAAGAAAAATTCTTTTATTAAGAATTTGACAAAATCCTTATTAATATAAATAATGAATTTTTAAAAAATGTTTAATGTTTATGACAATAATAACCCTTAAACGAGTCATAACCCTTTACGATACTTCTGTCTTAAGCGTGCAGTTTTTGTTTCCTGCTACTAAAAGTAGCAATAATGTGCGTCAAATTTTGTTAGTTTTGACCTGCACTCATATGTATACCTTTTTTAGAATCGACTAATTTCAAAATTTTTATGAAAATAAATATTTTTGTACCCATAAAATAAACCTACGAATTTTTATTATCTTATTTGTTTGCGTTTTGGCGATTTCGCATTTTGTTTGATGGCAAACAGACTTATTGACATCATCTATTATTGCATTGCAAGACAAACATTTCTATTGACAATAACTATGTTATCAAAGCTTCATGCCTCTGTGTTCTTTCGTTTGAGTTCTTTAGTGGTGCCTTTATTTCTGGTAGAGGCACAAAGTCCATCAGGAAAACCTAACAAATGGCTAAAAATAATAATTTTGATATTCGCTTATATATTTTTGGAATAAACGTTTTTGTGTGACTCTAGAATTGTTACCAGTTTTTAAGGTTAGAAACATTCTCTCGCAGTTTTCCCTTTTGTAACTAGTGACATATTAAAATTTACGGAGTCCTGTATTCCGTATGAAATTAAACTGTGTGAAAAACAGGACTTACCCTCATATATTTATTTACATTAATTATTGATTACATTAAACAAATGCTAAAAATTCCATTAACGATTTGTATAAAGTTTAATTTAAAAAAACATAACCTTTTTATGGTGATTTTATTTATATTTATGTATATCGATTTTATATGCGTTTTTTTTTGCATATGGTATTATTAACAAATGCCATAATAATATTTTTGGCATTTCGGAAACTTTTAATGTCCTATATATTAGACATTAGTTGTACGTCAGTCTTAAAATGTTCATAGAATTAATGCAATTTCATTAAGATATTAAAAACAATTGTCTGGCAAAGCCGATAAATATCTTGCAGGGTCGGTTGGTAATAGGAAGTATTTTATGGGTTTTAGAACAAATTCTTTTTATTTATACACGATAGTTTATAAGACCACTGTTCTTACTTCTACCTCCACACATATCATAATCAGACTATTCGCTGTGCATATCTTATTTACTGTGTATAATTTTTCGAAGTACAGCAAGAACACAGTAATACAGTAACAACTTTATAAAAAAACAACATACTTACATTAACACACATATAAATTTAAAATAAACACTCTCCTATACACGTTCAAAAAAAAAACAACAACAACACAACTAAAGATTCGTTGGCTTTTTCTTTGCTTTGTGGGAACCCAAAAATATACCAACCAGTCTGTGTTTGTGCGGGTTCTTTATTATTTTGGGTATTTAAATTAGTATAGAGTAGAGTTTAGTGTTTCTTTTTTGTTTTTGTTTTTACAATCTAACTGTGTGAGAAGTAGTAGTGGGTGGTTTAAATGAATAAATGTGTTAAAATGTGTTTTGTTGTAGTTTTTTTTGTCTTTTTGTTAGTCTTGTAGTTGTATATGTTATAGAGTTCTTATCAAAAAATGCAAGGTTATTTATTGTTGGCGGCCATTTCATTCCATTGCAAGCAACAGTTTTATTGTTGGAGTTATTTTTAATGTTTTCATGTATGTATATACATACAAATGTATGGTTAAATATTTTTATATTTTATTAAGGGGTGACAGTGATGGTTAGTTTTGAAATTTATGTGATGTTTAATAATTTTAACTAGTATGTTTCAGAAAGAAACTAAAAACCTTATTGAGCCTCTAACCGTAATTAATATGTTTCTTTTTGCTTTATTATAGTAAACTCAGTAATACGGAAAATACTTATACTTTTTAAATGAAATTTATTTTTAAGTTAATTCATCCCTTACATAAAAGTTGGCATAGAGGCTAAAATGAGTTTGAATAGTAATATATATATGCATGTTAAAGTGCGGTCAAGTTACACACTTAAAAATAATTCATCATGGTAAAATTTAGAATATTAATACTTTATGTATTGTGGAAATTGAAACGGAAAGAAAAATGTGTATTAAATCTTAAGGGTTAAAGCTGATCTTGTAAAAAAAATATTAAAAGAAAAAAGTGGTTTCCATGTTATATTTTACCTACGTATGTCTCCATAAATCACAGACCGGTATTTTTCAATGAAAAAAAAATTAAAAACTATGTAACTCCTTTATGTGTAAAAACTATTTTTAAAGTTGATCCTTGCAATAAGCTTAAATACTAATTTCTTCTCAATATAAACTATAAGATACACATATCTTAAACATGTGTATGAAAAAGAGTGAAAAAGTTTCTAGGGGGCAGTACAAAATATATTTATACCCTTCACACACACACATGTGTTAA